>JAHZNE010000306.1:0-50909 GCA_027744055.1 Callyntrura sp. NNG-2020 | reverse complement strand
ATTAGTTTCTTTGTTGAAAAATAACTGGCAATTTATTGTAACAAATATCTTGAAAACAGCAATGTATTGGAGCAAGGAGTACTTGAAGTTCGTAAAGCGTATAATAATAACCTGTTCTTTCCCCTTCTTAACGTATTGATGATGACGCTGGTGTTTTATTTAAGGGTCTGTGCATTAGAATTCAATGGTGTTGATTATATTTTGCGGTATTTATGAAATTACACAGAAACAGAATTTCATTTGAATTTAGGGCTGGTTGTTAAGTTGAATTTTGATACTACTGTACGAAAACTTTAATGGAGCCGATTCATCCACAACACGACCTTCATTATCATCACATTGCTCCATCAGATTCTCTTCACTAGACGAAGTCATGGCCTGTTACATAAGTTGAATATTACAAATTTAATAGAAGCAGTGAGTATTAATAGTTAAATAGAATCAAAGTGACATACATCTATGATGCCAGAGAAGTATAAAAAACGACTACGAGTGGGGAGTGGTTACCTCCTCAAAACTTTGTCCTCCTTTTCTACTTGGCGACGACAAACGAGCATTTCCAGAAGAGGCACTGTGATCATCATCCCCAACCGAAGAAGCATCATCCATTGAGCAAACCATCTCCCCACTTTCATTTAGATCGTTATCCATGTTGTCGTAATCATCGTCATCTTCGTAGAAACTCATGTCAAAACTACTTTTGGTGCGAGGAGAGTTTGGTGGTTTTACCACTGAAGTGTCAAAAAATTAAAATGTTTAGCGGCTTCATGGTTATCAAAAAAATTCAATTGATTAATTTGTTGCAGCTGGTAGATGTCTGATGTTTACATTAACAGGAGGGTGCAAGATGGATATACACAGATCTCCAGTTTCGTAAACATTTGGATGGTACAACAGCGTAGCTTTATCAAACCTGATGGTGGGCGGACTGAAAGGGTAGTCCGTAGGGAAGGTCATGCGAGCCTAGTAAACATGTAATTTAAAAAAATTAAATATTGTTGAAGCACGCAAAAATCCGTCGTTTAGTTGAATATGAGTGTAAACCTTAAAGTAGCCTCCTTCGTAAATGGTTTGGGGTGGACCAAATATAGCAACTTCCCACTCAAACAAATTCTCATCATTCAACAGACGCACCCGAAAACCCTCCAAAGGTTCATCCTTCAAACTTTTCAACTCCTGAGATAGAGCTCGAAGTGCACCTGAACTGGGAGCTGACATGTTTCCGAAAACTACTCTACTTATCCCTATTCTGATGATAATTCCCGATTTACTATCGAATCCTTTTCCCAATTCCACTCTCTATTTGAAGTCTCCAGTGTACAGTTTATATTTTCTTCTTCTCTCCTCTCGAAGGTCGGAAGTCGGAAGCAGTGAAATTTCAAAAGATACTCATCGACACGCAGAGAACACTACAACAGCGCCCATTCAACACATAAGTATTGCGTACTCGTCCTAGCCGTCCTCTCATACACAAAATATTTTGATATCCATTTCCCACAACAAAAAGTGCTTTGTATGTTTGGTGGTGGAGACAACCACGCTTTTTCCCTTTCCCATTATCTGTCTTTAATTTGCTCTCTGTGATGAGCTCCAAACTTGCATGTAATATAAACATTGAATGTTGTCACAGACACGGTCCTGTACCCGACCACTCACAATATACCATCACGACTGCTAACATCAGGCGTCATAAATACTACATTTACAGTGATAGTCAAAGTGGTCGGGTTCTCTTTTGGCTGGGACTCCTGGAATCAGATGCAAACGTTGAGTTCTTCCCTCACATCTTTCTCCCTAAACTAGAAAGAGAAATTAATCTGTATAGCTGAAAATACCAACTCTCCCTTACACATAAACGCACACACATATTATTCCCATCTTATTTTTTTCAAAAAGAACCAAAAAATGAAAGGAAAAAACACACGCACCGCAGCAGTACAAAATTTTCATTGTGTTCTCCCCAAAACGGGATCCAACCAGAAGACGCGCCGCAGTAGAAAGCAAGAACATTCACTATCAACACGTATAGCTGAGCAGTTTCCTTTTTCTTTGCCTTTCTCTTCTCCCTCTGCAAATTTCTCTGCTTCTGCCACTTCTCGGTGTGTATAAGTGGCTCGTTCCTCACTTTCACCCAGTCAGTTAGCCGTTGGCTGGAGAAGAGGAGACACGCAGCTCAAGAGTTCAATTCCACTTTCACACTTCACCCTATCACAACACAAGGATTCATACTCCAACAACTGAGAAAATGTCATCATTTTCTCAAGTCACCCTTACTTCCTTTCTTAGCTATCTTCCTTTCTTTCCAAAAAAAACAAACTGTAAAAAACTGTGTAGTTATTGCAATTGGCCCCGTTAAGAAATTATTAAACACACTGTTGTACTTGTGCCATATGTGTATATGTACACACACAAGCGCGCTGCAATTACTGCATATTTCAAGTCAGCACAAAAAAAAACTTTTTTTAGCCTCGGCAAGATAAAAATTGGTGATATTGCTTACCGGAAAATAGAAACTGAGAAAAAACAGTCAAATCAAAGAAGGAAGAAGTAACTTTTTAAAATTTAATGTGTTACTCGCGAGTGAGAGAATAAAACTTTTATTATTCTCAAATGAACCTCGGAGACACTTTCTATTTCGGGGAAGCAGTAATCACATTTTTTGTGGCGAAAATGTGCTTAGTTGTTTATTTGCTCATTTTTTCACAATGTAATTTACAATAAACAGGATCGTCCTGTGCATCACCGAGTGCGAGATTCTTTGTCTTTACTGCTGACACGACGACTTGAAAAAAGACAGTAATGGAGATTTTAATAGGACAAAAAGTACTTTTCGCAACGAAACACGATAATAATTGAAGTTTTACTGCATATAGTGCAGTAATAACAATGCATTATTTTTATCGTCATCATCGTCGCCTGCCATTACTACACTGTGCTAGAGACGAGGCTGAAAGTAGCACGACAGTAAAAGTATAAACTTTTCCCTTGAGACCTGTTATAAATGTGGAAGTGTCCTGTTTTTCTGCGTAAAAATACTTATCACCGTGAATGATAATGACGTTCTTATGAATAAAAAATCTTACTCTCTATCAAACACCGCAATTTTTTTGCAAGCATGGCCCTTGCTCATTTAATTCAGAAAAGAAATTAAACTGTGAATGCATCACTGTTATACCCTTAATTTGAATGACAACATAAGTTGCAATGAAACGACGAAAGTGGTAAATTACGTAAATTACGCATAAACGGTGTTGGTTTCGCGGGAAGACACTTGATTACAGAAATCTTCTGCTTAAAGTACAATGAAACATTGTGAAAACAAATGAGAAAGTGGACAGAAGTGTAATTTCGCAAAAAAACTTTGTATTTAAAATTGCAGGTGTATAATCAAGATCGTTAATTAGACCGTCGTCATCAAGGACCCTACTCGTAAGTTTATAACAACTTAGTTTTATTAATATTATTATTTTACAATCATTTTAAGCTTGTATATATATATTTATATGCTCATCCTCTTCACCAGTAGAACTCGTCATGAGAGAATTGAAATATAAGACGGACCAAAAAAGTAAGCTCAGTGGAGAAAATAAGGAATAAAGGAAAGCGTGTTCGTTTTTCCCCTTCTCCTTTTCTCTCTCACGTACACTACTTCACCTGAGATGAGAACGTACGTAGCATTATAACAGCTTTTAGAACAGCAGCAGTGGTAAGCTGACTCGCTGTGAGAAGGCTGTGTGCTTAAGTCACAATCTTTCGAAAGGATTACAAAGAGGCTCATCGTCGTCGTCTCGGCGTGATATTAACTTTCACACTATATACCTGTTATTTTCGCTGACGTGAATTAATTTAGCACAAATTACACCCTTCCCTCTCGTTCTACCCTTGTTGACTCCTTTCGAGGAAAACCCACACATCTCATCAATGTACATGCTTTCATATATGGTTTCGTAAACGCAAACACACCCGTACTTTTGTGGCCAAGTCTTCTCACTCTCACAAGTCATTTCCCAAACCACATCCGAAAAAATCAGTAAACTTTTACTTAATCAAATCACCAAGAAAAAACCCACCATCATCATCTTTTTGTTACTTTAGAGAGCTCATAGAGTGAGTGGAGCATGTATGTAAGTACACACCGTCTTTTCCCGTCCTCATTTATACGTTACGTAGGAGGACGAAAGGGAAACAAAAATATCCTTCTCACTGATGAAACCTTACATTGAAAAGTACCACGAAGGGAAATGATTATTACAACATTGATTTCCTTTCAATTCAGTAGCTACGAAAAGACGCAAAGACTCCCCAAAGCCAATTTGAAGGGTTCTGTACATACATAAGCGCGCATTTACAGCGTGTCACTTACACGTCCACTATTGCCATCATAAGCATCCTTATCATCCTCATATTTTTCATCATGCGACACTCGTCCTGTTATTTCCCTTTTTTCTTCTTCTGGGCAAATCTCTCTCTCTCTTTCTATACATATATAACCCCACACGATAATGCACAAGAGGGAAGAAGCGAAAGATTTCAGAAAAACAACCACTCTGCAAGCGACAGCAGTTGCAAAAGAAAGGAGCCCAATCCTTGCTTGTTTGTTTGAACTACAATAACGCGACCGTTCCTTATCTTCGCGGTCCCTCTCCCTCCCTTTCTTAAGCTGGCAAAAGTGAAAGTGAAAGAAGGGATAATTAAATCTGGACGAACAGAGAGAGAAAAAAAACATTGCAGACTTGAGAGTTTCCCGGCTTTCTGCACAGGACGGAACCAAACAGCACACACTCCCCTCACAGCAGTATAGTAGCGTGTCATTACCTTTGCCCTAAATAAACCTATTACTGGTTAAACAGTAAGTAGATGTGAGTACATATATATGTGTATATGCATGCATACATCTCTGCAAGATACTTGTCGTCATATATAAATGTTTGCTACTACCACTACTGGGAAGAATAAACGTTGATTACCGTTACCACTGCGAATTTCATTATGAACTCAACTGTTTCTTTTTGAAAAAAACTCATGCTGCTCATAAAGCTTAGTACATTTCCAAAGCTTCTCCCTCCGTGATTGAGTACCAGTCCGCCGAACAGTAACAGTAATGCAACAGCAGCAAATCAAAGAGGAAAACCTGTTCTAATAACATTAACGTCGAATTGTTTTTTGGAACAAGTCGTACGTAATACATTGCATTAACCCAACAGATCATTCACACACACTCCCACCCTCCGATGAACAAAGACCTCTTGGACGACCCTAAACAGGGAACGTGAATATAATGTGCATATCGGTAGGTATGTATATATACGTGCGGCTCCACAACTACTTTTCTGGGAGAGTAGGACTCTTTGCAGACGCTGGAAAAGGCGATGACGAGGAAAATACAATTCCCTACTTTTCAGATCATTCATCAATTTACTTGAATTACGAAGCTGTCGGTGGGATTGACATTTTGTTATTAAGAATTATTATTACGTTTGCAAGAAGAAAGCAAAAAAGAAAAGTATTTAGTGAAGGAAAGAAGACCTGCTGCTCTATTCTTGCTCTTTCTGCTTTATCGATGACTTGTTTGAAAGTCCTATAAAATTCTAGAGACACACATACAGCTCTATTGAACATACAGATTCTTTTTTTTATCGTTTCAACATATTGCGTGTTTTGCAAGTCGGACAAGAAAGCAAAGGGATAAAACCTTTGGTATGTATCCGAAAATCTAGTACTTCCTTCCCATATATTTCATTCTTTGTTTGGTTAGAGCGGGGAAAAGTAGGGAATCTGTGGCAGTAGCAGCAGTAGCACCAGCGGTAGCAATAGTAAACAAAAAATGGATACACAACAACAACAACAACTGCATCAGCTCCAACAAACAACTACACTTTTCACAAACAAAGTGAAAAAGGAAATCCAGTCTTATTCTTACTTATTTCCCTTAAGAGAAAAAAGGCAGCCAAGTGGTTCTGAAAGTAACACTGTGCTATACCGATGTGCTGGTTGGTACGTAAAATCCAGAAAGACTAGATCCGTATAAAAATAGATACCTAAAGAGGCTCACGAACGACATGGTATAAAGCAAAAATGAGCACTGCTGTTCTGCTGCTTGCTGTTATTGCAAATGAAGATCTGAGAAATCTTCCCTGTCAAAACCAGAGGTTCAGACACAAACAAACACAACAATATCTTTACACATGGGAAAATAGCAAGCCAAAGAAAGGAATACGAACGAAGGAAGGAGAAATAGTGATGCTGGGACAGAGCGAAATAACTAGACTGTGTGTGAATGCGTGTTTGCAGAACATGGATGAGGAAAAATATAATAATTCACCTAGGAACGCAACGTAACATAATATTAAGGGCTATACTGCACACACACACAAATATTATTGCAAATCCTCTCCCTGCAAATATAATATTGGGATGGCTTCGTTTCCTTGAGAATGAAAGGTTGTAGGTATGCTGTATTACCGTTTCACATACAGTTCCACCCAAAGAAACATGGGGCAGGGTGAATCCTGATAAGACGGAAAAGACCCCCCACCCCCGTCCAAATAATAAGCGGTTTGTAATAATGTGTAACTGTGTGCTGTGGGTTTAAGCAGAGAGAATTTTTGATATTACGGACCAAATTCACAGCATGGAGATCCATTTCAATTAGTTTGATAATAAGAACCTATTTATTGTTAGTTCTCGTTGTAGACTTTAAATAACTGCTTGTGTAGTAGTTTCCGGTTAACTGTATAAATGAACCCGTCACCTCCACTTCCTCTCAAACAAACAGAGCAGGAAAAAGAAATGTCTGCTTCCGTCGAACCTTTCTATTTGTGCTGCAGATGATGATGATGATGACAACGACGACGATGGCGCTTTGTTGCTGGAGACAGAACAAAACTGACTTACCTCAAAAATTCCTTGCTTCCCAACACATCCCTTCCAGAACTACCCGACATTTTTTGAGGTATTGACTGCTACAATTACAGATGATGCAGTGACGGAATAATGCCTTGTGTGTGTGTGTCTGTATGAGAAATAAAATAACAAGTAGCAGAATGGACAAAAGCGATTTCCAAAAAAAAAATAAAACATGAGCAAAAACAGTCATTTCTCAAGCCAGTACAACTTTCACTTTTCCCGTGTATCATCTATCAGACATCAGGTACACACACTTTGTGCTGGGAACCTTGCAATTCCTAACAGATATTATCCACATCATAAAGAATGACTGTACTTTACACAATACATCCAGCTTTGATACTCGCTGACTTTCTAGATGTGTAACACTTGGGTGTTGATTTTCTTCTGAATCTCCATTGTGTGGAACAAGAAAAAACGATCTGTCCGTCAAAAATAGTTGACTGCACATACACAGACACGTGTTTTTTCTTGCTTTTTGTATCCTTCCAACAAAAACAGCATTTGCTATCAATAGTATTACTCATGTAAGCTATAAGAGTAAAGGTGAAGAAACGGTACAGTGCATACGGTTTTTTATTATCAACATTCTTTCTTCATTCTGTCAGATTGTGCGTTTTTTCTCTGCGACTTTTCCGATTGTAACTGTGTTTGGTAGTGCTATAATGTACTTATACGTGTGGCAGTGGCTTATGAGGTATATGCTACTTGTACGTAAGAGAAATAAGTTACCAACAATGTAATGTTGACTGCTACTGTTGTGTTACAGAAAGGATTCTTGTTCCTGTCGTTTGACATGATGACGGTGATGATGCTGATGATGATGATGACCATGAAACAGAATGGAATTTGTTTTGTGCAAAGAACACTGAACCGAGACAAGAGCAGCGACAACGGCGACAAGGAAAGAAGCAGTTGAGCTGACGGGAAAAACGACAGAACGAAGAAAACAATATACAAATTCACTACGAAAGGAAACTAGCTAAAAGGTAGTGCACTGGTGGCGTGGTGGTAAAGAAAGTAGTTGTTTATGCGTTAACAACGATATCCTTTTGCCAACTTTACGAATGAACCTCATTATATAAATGATATACCTTTCCGATTACGCCCAGCCTTGGTGAAGTAACTTGATGTTTAAATAAACACACAGTGTAGACAGGAAAGAGAAAAAGTTAAATATGGACATCATTGCGAAATCTGTACTGTCATTAATATATATGTAGCCTTGAACAGAAAAGTCTAATAGTCAGAATATTGCTGACCATCGAAAGGACGTGGAATAAATGGCATTGACCTTCTGTGTAATATATTAGAAAAAAGTTAGTCGTGTAATAATAGTAAAGAAAATCATTTCATGATACATCTTCCTTAGGATAACAACAGGGTAAGGGTTGTATTCTAGAGTTGTCAGCATTTTTTCTGTGAAATTTGTTTACTTTTTGATTTCAGTGGCAAACATACGAGAAAAGTTAAAGTTGACTGAGGAAAGGTATTGCGAACCTTTTCAATTTGTTCTAAATTGTAGATCATCATGGAAAATGTAGACAACGTGTAGTTTCGTGTCCAGGAAAGTGAAAGAATAATAGACACGACACTATATACTACATGATTGATCCGAAAGCAAGTTGAACATGGGAAATGGCTTTTCGTTTTTGGTGATTGAATTTTGATACTCAGCCAAATTGCCACTTTTAGGCTATCAAATTTTACTGATCATTTTCTCAGTTTATGTATAAGTAAGCTAAAACTCAGACAAAATAAGAGATATATATAGATAAACTACACAGATGTACAGTATTACTGAACAATAAACATTGTCTTCGTAAAAAAATATGCTAGCTGTATATACCGATGCAGCCAAAGTGAAACCGTTATATCAACGTTTCCTGAAGTAAATTGAAACGTAGCAGACGCGAGGGGTGAAAAGTATGGTGATTGAGAAAAATGAGAGACAATAAAGAACACTCGATTGAGACACCAACGACAGGGTGAAGAAAAAATATCGAATAAAAAAGTTTTCTGAGCTCCTCAAGGGACGCGTGTCGTTTTCCCATCCAAACAGAACCTATATCTGTATGGAAAATCATTTTGGAACGAAATGAATCCCAGAAAGGAAACCAGAGTCAAGATGTCCGGTATATCGGGGACGGCTCCAATTCATCGACTTTTCTTCCTATTACTGTTTATCAAAGGTAAGAACGACTTTTCTTGAAAAAAAACTTTTTTCTCGCTCTGACCATTATTTCATCAAGCAATGGCATGCTATCTGTCCATATGGATAACCTCGCCAATTCAGGCTGAGTTCTTTGAGAATTTTAACCGAGTTGTGTGAGTTTATATCACCTCGCCATTTACATGGTATCTATACACTCGACTCATGATTAAATAGAATAATCGTGTATGTTAAGTTTCACATGACCGCACGCACTAACCAATACGGAAGTGCTTCAGGTCATGTTTACTGTACCCTGACTGATGTAGAAAACAAAAAGTTTTACATCAGCTGTTAGTGCAGTCATCCATTTCATTGTTTCATCGTGAACACTCACGCCCGACGCCCACACCACCAGCGTGTGTGTGTGCTTGTACACCCCAACTTTTTTGGACGCTTAAAGCTTCATTGTAAGTTTCCATACAACATATCTTTTTTGTATTTTTTCTACTTTTTCGGAGAAGAAAATGGCTAGTGGAACCTCGGATATCTATACTTGTCCGAAACGACACACATACACATAAGAGCCGTCGTTCCTTCACCACGACTTTGTCAGTAAAGTTGACAAAAAGTTTGCAGAAGTCATCGTCATTTTCCCTTTCCCTTTCTCTTTCCTTATTTCTATGTCGTACTTTCTTTCTAATTTCTGTCGAGTTACAAGCCGTTTCGGACAGCGCTTTCTTAACTTAACTTGCTGACATTTTTTCGTCTCATCTTCACTATCCCGTTGTACCATCCAAACTTTTATCCGTGCTGCCACGGTAGAACAGTAAATACTTTACTATTTATTCCCTGTACGTGAAGATTAAACCTGTATAAAATACCAAACTTGTGTGTGCGTGCTCTCGGCACGATGGAGCATCGAACACAGGAATAATAAAATAATATCTAGCAGTCATGAGCTTTTTTGGAGAGAGAGATAATAACCAAAAGGCTAGAAAGATGACAGTCCACTGTTAAATGAGGAAAGACACAGGAGCGTTAATTATAAGCTAAACTACACTCGCATTTCTAGCCTTTTTCCTTGGGAAATCATGATAAAAAAGTGAAGTTTTCCCAAGACTTTGGGATAATCATTCCCCGAATTTGCATTTGCTTCCCATTTCAGGATCATGATGACGATGAAGATACCGTCTTCTGATATGATGAGGTTTGATACATTTACGATGAGCTTTCCCCTTTTCACTTTCCCTACCTACTTACATATACTACTGCAACTGCTTGCATTCCACAGACATCTAGAGAAAAATTGAAGAATGTTGATTATGATAGTAAAAAGTCCAACGAGCATGTCCACAGTATAAGCTTCTCACATGAAAGTTAAGAGGTTTTTGTCGTTTCAACTTACACATACATTGTCTGTTTCCTTCATTTCCATCATACACCCGTTATTTCCTTATAGTATTGTATGGACGTTAAATAGTGGCTTACAAAAATTGGTATGTATATATGTACACATGAATGGAATGACAGATCATAACGGAAATATCTATACGTATAGCATTACTACAAAAATTAGCCCTTATTTCTTCCTTCCTGTTCTCTTTCCTTTTCGGCCAGTTTCATATAATAAAAAGATGTGAAGACCTGACATCGTCTTTCCCGCTACCATCGCCACCACTCCACCGCGTGCCACCACACTGACATGTCATGTTGGTGTACAAAGAAATAAGAAAGGTATTTGGTTACTACGTATATGAAGCCTTCTCTCTGTCTGTCTCTCTCTCGCTTTCTCCTCGTTGCATGTCATATTATCCCTTTTCAGCTTTATCGCCTTTCACTTGAACTACTTGCTTTTCCAAGTGTGTGTGCATAAAATACTACCTAGATATACATGCTTTCGGGAAGAAAGTTAAACGGCTGCAGAAAGGAGACACGAAATCCACGAAATTAGACACAATGTAGCCAAAAACTCGTACGTCTTGTCTTTTGTTTTTGGATTATCAGTCGGTATGAAGATGTACTCAAGTTAGTCTATGACTACAACAA
This sequence comes from Callyntrura sp. NNG-2020, assembly GCA_027744055.1. Classification (NCBI taxonomy): domain Eukaryota; kingdom Metazoa; phylum Arthropoda; class Collembola; order Entomobryomorpha; family Paronellidae; genus Callyntrura; species Callyntrura sp. NNG-2020. The sequence continues at coordinate 39,802 of JAHZNE010000306.1, read as the reverse complement.
CTAGACTAGACTGCCAGCTCATTGTTGTTGTATCCTATACAACTTTTGCATAAGTACACGCCAGTTGTGCACCAGCAGTATTAGTAGTGGTAGTAGTAACACCAAGCAAGTAGTAGTCAGAAGCGTAGAGAGTGGAACAACCGGAGAGGAAAAACTAGACAAGATAAGAAAATGAATTTCGCACGAAAGAGAGAAGGAGAAAAAGGAAAAGTTTCTCGCTGGGAAAATCCGTAATGCTCTTTATGTAAAGTGGACAAAGAGACGAATTCATAATTTACTGACTAGACTATAATACACGCATAAATACATACGATTACATGCTGCAAGACAACAAGCTAATAGCATTAAACAAACCAGAAATGAAATGGACGGCTACGGAGAACTTTCATGTTGAGGAGAGAACAAACAACAGTGGAGGAGTGTAAATAAGGATAAAAGTGGGGTTACCTTGAACTCTTTGTTATTTATGGCGTGGACGAAAGTCCTCATTAAATATTTCTGGAAGAACAAAAATAACGGACTTAATAAAGTAATTTTCCCGGAGAGGGAGAGAGAGAGAGAAAGCTTTTAATCAGAAAAAGTAAATGCCTCTTACAACAACAGAGCCACAATAGCACGTATCGTGCAGAGATTCTTCTCTTTTTTTATGACAATGACAACAGTTTTGCGCTGGTTATAAAGGCCCTAAATGATCGTAATTACTGTCAAAAAGCGAAAACTACTACACGGAAACAAAAGCTCACTAAAGCATTGTGTCAACCATTGTTTTAATGAATTAAAACTCGCTAGCGCTTTTCAAACGTTGAACGTACTACTCTCTGTTAAGCTTTTACATTTTAGCCAAAATCAGAACAGGACACGAATACACACGTAGATTGTACACTCCACGTGTATTCCGATGAAGCAATGCTTGAAAGGAGAACAAAGTATTTTCAAGATATTCCCTGGAAGAGAGGGAAAAGTATAAAGGATTTTATTGTGATTGAACATGAGCTTTCGCTCCCTCTCTGGTCTTCTCTTGTTTTACTTGTACTTTTCCTTTAATAAGTTTCCTCTTTGTAACAAGCGCACATACTTTGTTGGATCCACGGGCTTGTTAAAATGTTCCAAAAATGGATATTTTTCCTGCAAAAACAAACAGCCATCCTCCCGATTTAAACAGATGCGGGTACACAGAGATGGTTGTATATATTGTGTTGTATACGTGTTTACGCGTCCGCGTTTCCATTATCTTTATTATTTCCGTGTGACTACTTCAACCTATGATGATGATCACCGTGACGTTGAAGTGCTTTCACTCACTCCCTCATATATACTAAAAAAACGCAGAAGTAGTGTCGCATTACATCCGAGTGAAAACGGTACCATAAGAAAAAAAAGAGACAAGAAAGAAAAAAAACTTTAAAACATGTCGACCCTATATGCATAGGAAACGGAACGCATAAACATATACCTATCCCTTCAGATACAAACGGAATGTGCCCAGGTTTGTACAAAATATACTCGATCGAGGTCTATACGTTCTTTGTCCAATAATACGCAGGTAAATAGCACATAGTCGTATAGATAACAGTAAGTCTTATTTTGTTCACACAGCACGTCTTCCTGCGACAACGTTTCTCAAAAAAGAGAAGTAATCCATTTCCTAAAACACTATCTTATCTTTTGAAAGCAGCCTGGAAAGACAGAACCTGCTCCGTGTGTAAAAATAGCACTAGCTGGCAGAGTAGCGTAGTTGTTACATACCTCATACATCATTCTCTTGTTTCTTCACTCGCCTTTTCTAATTTATAAATATTTTACCACTTCCAAATGCAATGAACCTGTGATGGGGAAAAAACTTTCAGATAAATTGTTATCGTATCAATATCCCAGTCACAAGGTACTCGACTCGAGGTAATTCATTGTTTGTATATTAGTTGTATTTGTATTTAGCGTTAATATAAAATATATTTATGTAATTAATGACGATGTTTCGGGAATTTTTATTTAAACTGAATCTGAGAAAACGGAAAAAGCATCAGAACAGCCAAATAAATCTTAGAGTTTTGTGTATTCTCATTGGCATTGCTTTGCTGTCAATCATCTTGACTTTTATTAAAAATTTCTGACATCAGGTCGTGACTCACAACGTCACAACAACCATTTAGCACTAAAAGTATCATGAAGAGAAAGAGAGAAACAGAGAGAGAGAGTGTGTGAAAAACAAAAAGAATAATTACAGTTTTTAAGAAAATCCGAATAGGTCTGGTAGGTTCCTCTCAGACACTAGAGTTTCACCCATCCCAATCGGATGCTCACGTGTGGCCCAGATTAGTATGCATCTGCCTGCCACCACGTATTATTCATTACCTCCTGTTTATAAGCGTACCACCTGACGTAAAGTCCTTAAAAGACCATATACCACGCAACTGCATATTTTTCAACAGCACAGCCGTAAAGTACGGAAAAACAAAAATGCAAGGAGAGAAACAGAGACGGTGTTATTATTTTCCCTACATTATTAGCATATTCCATTCCCGGTCTAGGATATACCTCCTTCCTCTATCTCATCCCACGCCTCGTTTTTCTCTCCCTAACTAACAAGCAGGCTTCTACGTGCAATAATTCCCTGCATAATACAACTGAACAGCTTGAATTTCCTGTAATAACATGCCAGTGACGGCTGTCCATCCGTCCATTACCTTGATTGCATGCAGATGAGTGTAAAGATTCAATGAATATAAATGAAAGAGTAGCAGTCAGAAAAAAAGAACACACACATAGAGAGAGAGAGAGGGGGAGAGACATGAACAAAAAGCAGGGCTTACAAAAGCAACCATGCAGAAAGTAAACATGCTAAGCTGTATATCCGCTCACATAACTTACTAAAAGATAAATTCACATGATGATGTTCCTTGTAAGTTGCACAACGCTGTAAAATATACCTGGTATAAGATGAGCAATAAATATAATATACCTACCTACTCTTTACCAATATACAACAACCACTTTCCCTGTGTTATCGTCTCGGTCTATTCACTAAATTAACCTTGCCCAAGATTCAGGATCCTTATACCCTTGGGTAGATACCGTTGCTGCAGAAGAAGGAGCCTCCCCAGTATTTTTCTCTTCTTGTGTGCTTCTTTTGTATGTACTGTGTAAATAGATAATGAAATGTTTTTCATTCTACAAAGATAATAGGAGGGAAAGAATGGTACTACAACAAGAAGCGAGTAATAGTAAGCTAACGCTTGTTGTTTTCTTTTTCCCTTCTTTGTAGTACAAAAGCCACCGTAACAAACGAGCGTCTCTCTACTTTTACAGTGGGCTTTACTTATATATGCCAACACAATAAAAAGTCCAAGCCTGGTAGATACGCGAACAAAAAAGCAGTTTTGCCGTTTTTAGCCGCAGAGTTTGTTAAATATATGTAAATTGTAAAGGGGCGTACATAGACCACGTATGAGCGGGTTCCCATTTGTTACCCACTAACCATATTTACCCATGTCTCGTTTTTGTTTTCATCTCATCTTTTGTCTTTTCTCAGAGAACCATGAGAGCATTAAGAAACTCTCAAGTTCCACTTGTAGCCGCCTTTTTTGTTCCACATTTGAAGGGGTCTCCTATTACATGTACATGCTACCGTGTCTACAGTTTACTACCTACCACCTTTTAATATTGCGAATTGCGAATGGCAAATGGTTTTTCGGGAAACACTATCTACATGTATCTAATATGTATGTAACGGTGCAGTAAAACGTATGTTGGGGTAGATATAAACCGAGAGAATCACCTTTTATTTAACAAGGCATTTGTTACATGTGAGATGTCTCGACGTATATCTATCTATGACTGCCATGTGCATCGGGTTATTTAATACAAAATAATGCATGACAGCGATAAAAGAAGGGAATGATGATCGATGGTTGGTTACATAATGAAAAATTTGCGGTTCCTTTTTAACCGATAGTGCCGACTGCGGAATTGGAATAGCCCAGATAATTAGTCTTATCCAAATAGTGGAAACAACTACCAATCAACAGCTTCCATGTTGCCTCGAAGAAAAATTGTGTAACCGATGCGTCTGAAACAGTTATGATATGAAACAAAGCAGGCTCACGATTTTTGGTCTGTCCGGAGAGGCACTTTATTAATCACTTGGCCTCCTTTTCATGGAGCTCAGTCGGAAAATAAGTATAGAAAAAAGTCAGAGCACGCACAACATGGATGACGATGTACATAGCGCAGAGAAAAATTATCCCGCGTCTTATAAGCCAGCCACGGTGTCCCTCACTCTCCGTTCAATTCCACCAGAAGAGCAGAAACGACGCCAGGCTGGCGTTTTAAATTTCCATGAACATGAAACTGCACTACAGCTACCGACAAGATTACGTTCTGCACAAGGAAACATGGACGTACATACGTAATGAAGTTTATGATTTTCATCTGCTGGCTCTTCTTGGAGTCATCTGTTGTCCAACATCCGGTTTTTGACAAAAGTGGAATGAATCTTAACCTAATTCTTTCTGAAAACTTGGAAAGATATATATCTCTACAATAAAAATGCTTTCACGAAAGGAAACCACAGAAAAGATAAGAAGAGACGAGCACACGATTCCTCCAACCACCACCGCTGGTATGGGTAATATATACAGAAGTCTAACGGTAAAGAAAAAACTGAAAAATGGAACGAAATAAATGGACGCAGTATGTGTATACTGAATTAGAACAGGAAAGAAGAAAACAGCAACTTTCACTACATACCTAAACTAAGACGACTCTTCCTTCTTCTGTTGATCTTGTTCTCTCCCTGAATAAAATAATAGGTAGGTAGAGGAAAGAGCTGATGATGATGATGATGATGATGATGATGATGATGATGATGATGATGATGATGATGATAACCGTCTATGTGGTTTACTCTCGAGAGTTTTTTGAGGATTTAGAAATAACGGCTAGTACAAATATGTGCTTAGTATGTAGTGATGTAGTATAAATTACGTGGGGTCTACATATATAGGTATTTGTGTTTCCGTAAAATATGAAATGTGTGCCTTTTTTACACACACATGAGGTAGGTAGGTAGATGCTGAGATGACTTGGTTATCGGGTTATTCTTTTATTCAACTTTTACGAATGAATGAAACTGACTGACAATGAGCTCTTTCGCCAAGTCATGCCCGTAGTTAGAATATGTGCAGCAGCATTCTGTTGTCTTGTATATTATTACTAACATTATTATCTGCATGCTCAAGTATTCCTTGTTGTGTTGTTGTGGCCAAACAGCTTTAAAGGCATTGTTGTTTTTAGAGAATGCAATAATAAATCCTAACCTCGTGCATTATGCATAACGGAACTAACTAAATTCAGTATACACAACAGACTAACTGCTCGTAGAACACAACTGAGCGCCGACATCACAGCTGAACGTAAGCAGCCGTAGCAAACAGCAGCGACCAGCTGAAGGAAAGTTTTATTTGGAACGGAGGAATGAAAGGAGGAAATCTGGACAGAGTAAAAGAGAAAGTAAACACGGCTTGGATTCCTATTGAGAAAGAGACATGAACAACAACCGGAATCAGAGTAAGATCCTTGGAATTTCTCCGCCAAACGGGGTACTCATGCAGTACTCTGGTAAATAGTATAGTATGTGTATTTACATACCCGAATTTTAGCTTTGCGGAATCACAACTGGGTGAAAGTGGTTCAGAGACCCTTCTCCAATATACTTCCTGTGTAGAGAGATGAAAGCTCAAAGCGGGCAGAGGGAACAGCGTAACAACAACTAATATGCATACATACAGAATATTATGTCGTGCATGTGCGTTCCGGCGATATGTACATTTCCTGTTCAAGTATGTTGTAGGTTACCAACCAAGCATCCATTGTTCCAATAATGGCTTTTGTGGTAGGTGAATGGGGTTAGTAAGTAAATATGTGTACCTTTGTTGAGGTGGGCAGATGTGAGGATTTACATTACAAGGGAAAGCCTTGGTACGTATTTCTTCATTAGAGGCAGACGCACCATGACGTAAATAAGTTTTCACGTGTACACGTGGATGTGTTCTATTGAATATACAAATAGCGACAAGAAATAAGCACTGGCTCGGAAACTATGTTTGGTTTGTTGAACTAAAACCAATCTTAATTTAGTTTTTGATCCTTCAAAATGATAAAGTAGGGAGTGGTTTAGTGTTATGACTCGGCTTATGAGAAATGCGTATCATAATACATGGATAGGGAGGTGGATGTGTTCAGCAAAGTAAACAGTTAACTGTAAATATATCTTATCACAGAAAGGTACAATAATTTAAAATATATTTGCACCTCGAGTTAGTACGGATGAGCGAGCACACTGTTACACAAATGCGTAGGTTGTCATTCAATCAAACGAATAACAAAATTAGTAGCTGTACCAAAAAATCAGCTTTCACCGTTCTCTGTCTACATAAAATTTTGCAGTATTTTACCAATTGTAGGAAGGCTGCACTTTCAGTACTTTCCCTTCACTTTCACGACCAGCCAACCAGAGATTCATCGGTGACACGCATTCAACCTGCTTTATATGGTAAATACGAACTCACCAAGGTCCTATGAGCAAACAATCAAGCACACGAGTCAGTTTGTCTAGAAGAATCACTTTAAATTTTTTGACTGTCCAACAAATTTGAGCACAGCTTAATGATAATCAACCAAGGAAAACTTGCAATGACCAAAGTTTACAAAGTTTCTTCCCATCTAAGGGAATGGTCTGGTTCTCTTTTATAATTCAATCAGCAATGACAGAAAGTATAGGGTCAAGCAAATGCAAACGTAGTAGTATATGGACTGCAAACTTTAACCACGGCTGTCTTCAATAGAGTTACTGGAATGAATACCAAATTTGGTTGGACATTCTTCTACCGTATATTCTCTAAAAATACGGTCACTAAAATTATGCTGGTCTAAAGTCATTGCAACTTGACCAGTCAAATGTCATGATTTGCCTGTCTTAGTTTAATCAATAATCTGGAAATTAAAATTATCAAAATTTATTTAAAAACTTTGAAAATTTTTACAACAGTAAAAAACTACATTCAGGAATGACTCATATTTAGATTGAATACGGCCAATTGTACCATGACATACACACAGATCTTCTGATGTACCAGCTGATTATTGAGGTGAGAAATTGGATGTAAATTCAAAGAAACTCAATAAAGAATGCTAAAAGTCATCCCAAAATGTTCGGAACGCAGACCCTGTTCACATTTTGGAACTGTACGTTGTAGTACGTGGCTGTTAGATTAAGCAGAGTATATATATATACAGAGAAAATAGGTACATTTTTCGCAAGATAATATTTTTCACATATTTCACGTCTGTGAAATAATAATAAAAATGAGAAGATGCAAATGGGTAGGAAAACCCGGGGTGAAAGCAAGGCTGCATTCTGTCTCCGTGTCAGAGCCGTCATCATACAAGAGATAACTTAAGCCGAAAAGTTTGTAAGATAACATTATGTAATCAGCATGGCACACTAGTAATTCAACAATGTTCTTCTGTCTGAAAAAAGAAGTCAGACAGGATCTCTGTGCAGTTCCCCCGTCCGTGTAAATAAATACGCGGTAAGAACAAGATTGTTATACACAGAGAACGGAAGGAAATAAAAATATTGTAAATTCCTGTGAAAACTTGAGAAACAGAAAATGGACTGACTTAAAAAAGAGTACTGCTTTGACTAGACCCGTCGTTCTAAAAATGTAAATGGGTGCTTTCTAAGGAAAAAAATAAGTTTGACTTTCCAAGCGTTTTGACATTACCCAGTGCAGCTCTCTGTCTTCTCTCTCTCTCTCTCTTCCCTTGTTCATTTTCCGGTTTTATACATGAATATATGCCAACATGCCGTATATGTATATTTTTATGTTCTCTCTACAAGAAATTCGGCACAAGCTGAAAAAACGAGAAATGGTCACAGTCCAACACACAGTTTTAGTCTTTGCGTTAGTCTTGATTCCAGCGTCGTTCCTTGTTTGTCCATTTACATACTTCCCTTGTTCAAGCAAAGACCTCGACCCAAGAAAAGTCTCTCTCTCCCTCTCACTAGACAAGTTTTCGTATCTGTAAACACGCACTACATAAATATCTCTATACGTTTCTTCTTGAGAACGTTTCGCTAGCGTAGAAGAAGTCAATGCGTTTTACGATAAGTCTCACCCTAACGGTAGCATCGGATCTGGAGAATCGACTGGAGTTAAAATGTAGACGCACAGAAGCGAAAGCATATAATGTGTGCCAACGTTTCCAAGTTTTATGCTCTTTCTTCTTGCTGCTGCTCTCACATTTCCAGCATGCTACACTTATCTCAAAAGCTTTTAAGCGCGCGTATAATACGAGAGGAACACAAGAAGACTTTTTCTCTTGCTCGGGAACGTGTTCAACTTTTAAATGAGACAGGTTGGTGGTGATAATGCCTGGCGAGCTCTTTTTTCTCGGTGTAAGTTAAATTTGGATTCTTTTACCACTACCACCATTACGACGACAAGAATGAATGTACTATTATGCATATTAAGTGCGCATTTTCAAAAAATTGGGGAATGCGATGGAAAATGAGTTTATTACATGAGCACACACAACACAGGACTTATGAGTAAGACTATACACACACAGTTCAAGAATAAAAAGGTACCTATGTGTTCAGGCGTACACGCCTTGCTCCACAGGAAACAGCGCAAAAGCTGGTGTAAAAGGCTGATAAAAAAGTATCAACGCAAAAGAAAAGGAATACACAGTATTTTTTCAGGGATGTGTAAGAAAATGATGATGCCTTCAAGTAACAAATTATACAGAAGTGGTAGAAAGTGCGATGACGAGAGAAACTTAAATTGCACCAGAGAGCGTGGAAGAAAGGGGAATAAAAAATGATGGAGGAATAAAGTGAAAGAAAACGTACGCAAAGGGGGTGTGTGTGATGCTATGCACGTTTTCAATGTACAACTAGAAAACGGGGTTTGTTGGATCTGCTTAGGTACTTGTTTGTATCATGGTGTGTGTGGTGAACTTCTATTGCTGCTCATACTATTACTACTACTGTACTGACTGACTTTGTCTGCCCCGCTTCCCAACGGCTAGTTACTCTCTGAGCAAAATAAAAAGGTATTCGATTCAGTGTCGGGAATGGGGTACAAAACATTTGTGTGATGGTAAGGGCTCGTGTTTGTGAAGTTTTAAAATTTTAGCTTTCCTTGTTTGTCAACAAGCAAGTGCTTATGAGAAGTTACATGCAATAATAATTTGTTGGAGACTGAAATTAACAATTTACGCTTATTTTCATTAGAAAGTAGTTAATTTCTTGAAATATTTCTATTCAACAGAATTGTCTAACCTTCTGTTCTCCCAAGGCTTGTAAATAATAAATGCATAAAATGAAAATGAAGCTTATACATAGGCTCCCACAAAAACTGCATCGTTCAGGATTAATGCCATAATTAGTATGGTTCACCACTCATTACAATTTAATTTGTTCCTTATAAGAACGGGCAATGTACGATTAACAAATCCAAAACCAATTTCAGATGCACATAAAAGCCCAGTGGTCATTTACCTTTCCAACCTTCATTTTATACGTAGCTTTGATAACGTTGTATTTCTCGTATTTATATTTCCAGGTTTATTTAAAGACACTCTGACCTTATTTCATAACACACTACTGTTCTGCCATAAGAGACAGTTACAAATGATGTTGCTCTGTCTACAGGTAAGAGCACAATAACATGTATGGATCATGAATCACGTCTAAAATCCAACATAAATGCGAGTGTCTGCAACTGCGGTCCAATTTCTCACCCTGTGTGTACCTTTACATATGGTAGCAGCAGCAGAACGATGCAAGTGCAAATAAAAGCAAATCCTCCTACCGTCATTAGTCATCACATTACCTATTAACAACCTCAAAGCATCCTGTATTTTTGATGTTTCAAACATATAAAACCGCCTATAAAACGTTATCCACAAAGTAAACCGGGCTTGTACATAATTAGCATCATACCTATCGTCGTGTAAGGCAAACCCCCTTGCTTAATTCCACTTCCAACAAAACAAATCAAATAGCTATCCAAATATAATTATTTCTTATTTCATTTTGGAAGCCAGCGGTAGTTTGTCTGTATAATGCATTGCACAGATAAACTCGGAAAGAACACGCTGCTGCTGCCGTGGGGTTGACGCGATATAGCAGTTGAATCTTCTATATATCACACATAAACATTACAACTTCATTTGTTACAAAATTGTAAGCTGTAGTAACCACCACCACCCAAGCAAGCAGCATTTATTCATGCAACACGTGACTCATCCTCTTATAGTTCCCAACTCTTTATTGAAACGTCTGATGTGCTACCAACTTCTGCGACGTTCGTAGCAAAACTTTATTCCAACTTCGTATTTATGTAGTATATGCATTGTTGTATATTTGTTTATTTTATTCCAAATGAGGCAAGAAAAACTAAAAGCGGGGAACATGTTTGCATTGCATTGATGCATATTACTGTTTTCAACCGCTTTGACTACTCAACCGTTCACATTGCAGTTTCCCTTTCCTGGGTGGATTTTTGTTGCTTTACTTCGATTTAAGGTTTCTGTTTGTTGCATTATTATTGTGACCAACCGCGAACGCTAAGCTGTGGTCTTTAGATGATGATAAGAGTATAAGACAACCCAGTAAAACCCAAATGAACCATTACGCTTTTATTTGTCTGTGTGCTGAGCCCTGCGCAAATGCCTAAATCTGTATGGCAAATAGCAATTCAATATCCTTTGCTGGCAATGCCGTACAAAGAAAGAGTCGTAAAGAAGAAAGAGCAATAATATTGAAAATCCAACTAAACAGCAATAAATTTCAGTTTTCCTTTTTTGAGCTCTTTGCTCTGAAAGGGAACCCCGTTCTTTTTGTAGTGGAGCAACGTAATGAAGTAAAACCTTATCGGCCTTGCCTATCACTTACCTCGTTTATATTTTTCTTATATAAAACTGGAATATTCTAGTGCATCGAATTTATTTATCCTGCAAACAACCAACGTTTCGTCGTAAAAACCGTAAACCGTGGATAACGAGAATAGGCAATAACATACTGCCAACTAACCAAACTGACATTACTGTGAGGTGACTTCACTCAAAAAATTTGCTACTGCTTCACTACCTGCTTATAGTATTGTGTGTGTACATTACACTTTTATTGTGCGCCACTGCACACTCTATTGAATTGACGTGACGAGGCTGTCCATATAAATGCCCGAGCATCTTTTCTTTTTTCCCTTTTTTGCTTATTTTGGACGATTCCTTTAAAGCCTCATAAAGAGAGTTTCTGCGCACTATAAAATATACAGGAGTAGACGATACCATTCTAATCTCATAACTCTAACGAGCTTCAGGAGAAAGCTGTAACAAAGGAGAATTTAAGGCCACATAAAACGTAGATAGGTCAATAATTTTCTTGTCCATTTGTAAATAACGCTTTACTCAACTCACATTGCCCATATCATACATACACGCCACTACTGCTGCACTGCTGTCTGGTCACAAAATACCACTAAAATTGCGTTAATAAACTGATACGTTTATTTTACACATTCCCTCCATGTAGTTTGTGAAAAATGACTTTTTTCTGTGCCTTCCGTTTTTGGGAGGATTGGCTGCATGCTGAGTTTGTTACCTTTTCTTTGGCAAAGCTCGTGCAAACAGCCTGAAGGAAGTGCGCTTCCAGCAAAAAATGCAGTTCGACTTGGCTGCTTTATTCTCTTTTATCCCACATAATAACACTACCTTATTCGCTTTCACTTTCCCTCAAACTCAATACATTCTTTGATAAACTCGGGAGAGGAAGAATGCAGACGGAATATTTTTAGAGTTGTTTTGTGTACTTTACGAATTAGAGTAAATAAAGAACTGTAAAGAAATAGAAACATAACTGTACATACATTTGTGCACATCTTGTTGAGTACAAAGTCTGGTGGGCACACTTTGATCAGTGCAGTAAGTCGTACATGTAAGAATCCAAGAATAAAAAGAAATGTTGCATTTTTTCTGGCTTTTTTTGCTCCTTCAAGGTCTATGCCAAACCTAGGAAAATTTTCCTCAAAGATGCACACACTTTCTATTTCTATGCACTCCCAATCTTCCTCCGGTTTACATAAAGAGCTGCTCATGGTAAAAGTGTCATTGTCTTTTTAACCCGGGCAAACTAAAACATTACTGTCACATCCACTCTTGCGTATGGCTTGTTTTGTTCGTTTGGAAAAGAAAAACGTATTGATGGCGGAAGTGCGGCCTTAAGTGGGGGCACTAAATGGAAAAGTGCTATTATGGATTCCGGAACCCACATGTTATTCTAAAAATATTTTCCTATTACGGTAGTCGTACAAACGTGTGTCTACTGCATACGCTTCGTTGTACACATGCATATGTAAGGTAGATTGTCAGAAAAGAAATTTCCCATCCAATCATTTTGTCTCGTTACAACAAATCATCTGTTCTCTTCCTGGGTAGGAGAATAGGTACCTTTCAAGTGCCTATACACCTTAAGTTCTTTCAAAGAAAATTTCATTTTCGACGCTTCACGCTCAGATCCATGTTTTAGTGCAATTTCTTTTCCACTTACTTTTCTCGCCTTGTACTTGAGCGGGGGAAGCAGGAGCCATAAATAGAACGTTTTTAGTAAAAGAAAACTCCACATGAAAGAAAAGAGAAGCAAAAAGTACATACATTTTACATGAAATGCAGCATGCTGAAAAATACATAAACAATGGATGAAAGCCGACAGGGAGAAAGAATGAGAAAAGGAAGAAACAACGAGCTTTCTTCAGCAATACTAAAATCTATACGTTTTGGTGGTGTGTAGTACGTGTAAAGGTCTTACGGCAGAACCATAGCAGTCAATCCTGACCAAAGTTTATTAGACTGCTTCAAGTTTTCTTTTTAAGATTTTCTTTGGATAAACCCTGTACGTACAGTGAGTGAGGTGGGTGCAAGGAAGGAAAATCTCTCACGAGTAATCCTGTCTGACCTGACTTTTACGGTAGCTCTTGAGTCTTGTTCTTTTATGCCAACTTCTATTCTATTTATTCCAAATGGCTGGGAAAATTTGTTAGGGTTAATGGTTACCTATAGGAGTGCCTATATATAAAAATTGATACAGAGATACAAAATACGTACACATGTGAAAACGCAATTTCGACTAAAAATACTCGACTAGGTATGTAATGCCAGCACGTACTGATGTGTTAAAAGGATAAACAAAAAGAATACGTTTTGTATTTTTTATTGTTGTTTTTCGTGGATTTTCAAACTGGCTATCGTTTGTCGAAATGGTTTCCACTTCGCGAGTCACTGTGTATTACAGCTGAAAGTACATGAGAAGCAAGACAGACGCCCTTTAACCGAGTGTTCTCTACACAACTGTGGAAGCATGTGCTTATTCGGTTCTGGGCATTGGTAAAAAATATATAAGACGATTGCTTTCAGATAAAACGGGCTGCCAAGTTTATAAAGCTTCAATTTTAAAGGTTTAGTGTTAAAACTTGCCTTATCTGTTATCTCTCTGCAGCTTTCTTTGATTTTTGCAGCGAAAGGAAAAAGCTGTGACTGCAACCAAGTTCGAGATGGTTGGTTGACTTGACCGATACGATGTAAGTAGTAGAATGATTCGCTGCGTTGGTCTGTTCATGTTTTTGATAGAAGATGAAGATACCAGGTTGGGACTGCTCCAAGGGTGATATCAAGACGGTATATCATTTTCATGAAGGTGTCTATATGAAAGAACTATAAACTAAACCAAAAAAATATTATCCGTACTCTTGCTGTACGCATTGAGGGTAGGGTGTAAAATTTTCAGACGTTGAGTAATTTGATATAATTGAAATGTTATTTTAAAATACCGATGAGTCCCACAGCGGAAAATTAATTTAGAAATTTAGGGTTACAACTACAAGTTGCAGTATTCCCGCCCATTTTTATGTGAAAAATATTGCCGACCTAACAATAACGTGAGAGAAAATTACATAAACATTTTTGTATGTGATGTTCCAACTTTGTGAAAAATAATTATAGAGTTGACTTTCTTTTTGAATGAAATTTGGGTTCAATGCCTCAATGCCCAAAACCCATATAATTATAGTGCGATGGGCGGTGACTGCATTTGTCTTTACTTAATATAGATACATATGACTATTACTACATACAGATCCACCATTTTTCTATGACTGAAGATATATCTACCATTTTTAGGAATATAATTTGAAATGCTCTCTGCGCTCATTGCAGTTGTAATGCAGTAGTTTGGTAATTGGTAAAGTGACTCCGCGTATTTAGGTATTCACTCATCTGATAGCCTTGATGTCTGGGTCAATTGTGCAAAATCAAGACTGCTTAAAAATGCAAGTTTGTTCAGGCCGTTACCATTTATTTGATTTCATCAGAATTCAATGTATCGTACTTGTATTAGTTATGCAACCGAATACCACAAGTTTTCAAAAAAAAGGAATTTACGAAAGATTTTGGAATTTTAGTAAACATAACTGTCAAATATTTCCCAAGAGTTTTATAGTAAGTTTACTTTTAAGAGCATTCTTAGAAATTCTTGCTTGCATTGTGTTATGGTGTTTAACAGTGTATGATCCTTATCATTTTGGATGGAATCATTTACCTATACACTTAAACATTTTTCTCGCAATCTCGCATAGTTGTCTGCGAATGCAAATTCATGTATTTCTGGTAGGAGTTTATGTCAAGACATTTTGCATTTTATTTCTCAGTAACTAAAAGTTTTTTCCCTGGTTTTCTCCGACACACTTTTAGCGTCAGCAACAGCCAACCACACACCCAACGGCAAAGAGTGCAGCCCTCGTAGAATCACTGTATCTAGAACAAGTTTAGTCTGCGTTATTTTAAATCAAATTTAAAAATACTATCCTTAGGTGAGTTGATAGTTTTGCAGACTTTTTACCCTCAAATTGACCCTAGTGCAAATGCAAAATTTTTAATCGTTTAGCCAACTTCTGAGAATATATGCCAAGTTAGTTGGAAAAGCTATATCATGGCATGCAAACATAGTTACTTTTACTCATTACATGTCTGATTGAACGTCTATTTAATCTTTCTACCTGTAGATGTGACCTTTTGGTTATGTATTTTAATATAGTCAAAGTTTATGTGCAATGGGGTGAGGTGATATAACTTGGAATTAAAATATTTAAATCTGCGGATACGCATGGATCATTATCATTTTCTTCCCGCAAACCTGCGTACATACTATACTTAGATTGATATCATAATCATTTCATCATTTTTTTATATAAGAGACGTCATTTCATTTTCTAACCTTTACCGAGACTGCTGCCAAAGTATAAAATGTTCCATCTGTACCATCACCTTATTTCCCAGAACTAGTTGTAGGGATATATATGATCCAGAGAAAGAATTTCATCTGATTTTTTCTAGCCTGTTAGCTTTTTTGAGAACGAACTACACGAAAAGAGAAACGAGACGCGCATAAATACATACATACACCCAGACAAGGAGTTTTTAGCTATATGTTACGTGCTTTGTTTACAATTATTACTGTTATTATCTTTTATACCAAAAGAAAAGAGTCACCAGAAGTCTCACACGAAAAGTGGGGAGTGGAGAGGAAAAGAGAAAGTTAAAGCAAGATTGAAAAGCTACCCCGAAGCCAACAAATAGCAGTTCTTGAAAGACATCATAAAACAAGTTCCATATAATGATACGGCGTTGTTGTAACGAAACGCAAAGTATGCTTATTCATGCATGTTTATGACGCTTTCCATGTACTTTTTTCGGTTCTCTCTTCATGAGCTCCGAAAAGAGGAAGAAATATTGATCAAGTCATCCGGACATTCAATATATAATCACAAACACGTACAACATAAGTAAGCCGGCACAACAGGCGAAAGAAAAGTTATGCATGTACCTACATGCAAAGATGGAGAAAAGTTTATTTGAAAAATTCGTAGTAGCTACATTTACTTACCAAAATAGAAAAATAAGTGTACAAACTAACGGCGTATCAGAAAAAATCTCGGTATACTAGAACCTTTGTTGATCCCGCTTGTAGATGGACATGTGCATTGTGCATGCATGATTATAATTATATGGTTGGTTCGCTAAACATGTATGAACTTAAGAGGCATCAGAAATTCAGAAGAAAGAATTAATGCAGTGTCGTTACTCCCCTATCGTCCTATCTAATTTTTATGCACATTTAGAAAACTTTCGGTAGAACGGGGCAGGAAGGAAGACGAACAGATTCAGATTAGGTACGTGTGTAGTAAAAGTTAAGGATTTCCTCGTAACCTTCGAACTAGTCCACCTTTTTTACGGGGTAAGCGTATAAGTTGAAAAGTAACTGATATGGCATCTCCACTGTATATTTTTATTACGTTGTATTTCCTGCTGACAAATGCTGAGTCAAAATCTTTGTAACGTCTCCATGATCGATATTTATATTTAACTTATCGGACAACAGGAACAAGGGCTACTTGATATAACAACAGAATTTAACGACGCAGAAAATCAATGATTGCATTCGGTTAAGCTATTATTGAAACTGTTCAACAGATATCAATAAATAAAAAGACCAATACTCAAGGTTTTGGAGGTATGGACGTACAAGTGTAGTTTAACAATTTGCGGGAAAAAGCGAGTCTGGTGCTGCTAGAGTTGGGAACACAGAACTAGAGTGGCTCGATTGTTGCGATATGGTTGAAATTTGGGTTAAGAAACTCTTTGCAGACTAGTTTGTCATTTCAAGCATTTGAGAAGGAGCGGTCACGATGATGTATTGTCCAGAAAAAACACAAGGACACATTCACGTTTTTTAAGATGAAAATGCTGGAATTAAGGAACAATCGTTGTGTATTTGTATACTAAAACCCCTTTTGGCTATCTACTTCCATAACGTTTCGACGTTGATTCGATTTATAAAATTTGAGTATTTGTATTACAAAGAGAGTTGTTCGTAAACCACTATAAAATATGTTTTGAAAGCAAGCGGGGGAGTACGTAGGTGGAAGCATGCTTAAGAATAGGTTTTTGAGCTAAATCAAAATATCTTGAAATTTTATATTCTTGAATGAAACCCCGCAAATGCAATAGAAGATGATAGTTACAAATGCTGCCATGAACAAACTTGACATTTTCAGTGCTACATTTCTCTAGCTCAACACAGACACGAGAGCTGTTAAGAATTGTTATATTGGCGCAGGTACTAGCTTGTACACTTGAATCGGTACAAGTACAAACCCATACGAACGTTTTTCTTATCCATCTACCTACATATAATTCGGACGAAAAGGTAATGGATCATATATGTTTACCAGTGAAACGGGTATGGAATGGTGGAAATAATACGAATGTAAGCATAAAAAACTCCATGCTCATACATCATGTTGGATACCTACTCAAACAAATGCATAAAATGAGAGATGAGCGACTTCACGAAAGTTGGTTTGAAAAATAAACCAGGATCTTAATACATTCAGACAGACTCAAAGAGAAATTCTACTTGAAAGCTCATATTGCTTCTTGTTCAGGCTTTTCGGTAGCTGATGCTTTCAGAATTCCGAAAACGGTGAACGCATTCATGTGAAATTGATGTATTGTTTTGTTTTGGTTTTATGCAAATTTGTGACCTGTACACAAGCACTACGTGTGAACCTGCCTCAGGATGTGAGCCAAAAAGGGAGTATGTAGTGACAAAGAAAAGAAATATTATAGAGCCTTAGTGTGGGATTTGCCATGTAAATTATGATGAGGGGAGGTGTACCACATGTAATATGGGCCTGTATATTATGTAATGTACTTACGGTTGCGTAATATTTACTCTCTTGTCTCTCTGACTTTTCCGAAATATCCGGCGTAAGTACTAACGATCCCATAGCATTGAGGTGTGTTTCGTATGAAACAAAAATAAATGTATACAGAAAAACTGACAATGAGTAAATATTCCAATAAAGAGCACGTGTGCAGAATTCCGAAGGTTGCTTTGAAGTAGGCATATTTATTTATATGGTGGTTTGGTGAAAAGTACACACTGTCTTGTCCCTGGTGGCGGTGGCACAAACTTACACAACTTTGCAATAAGCGCAGCCTTGCTGTCTTCCAGAAACAGCAAAATTTCATACAGCATATAACATCCTTGTGAAATACTTTCTACTTCTGGGAAATGGAAAGCAGAGATGATGATATTTGGCAAATAATTGCATTAAGTTCATAAGTTACATCAGACTCTTCTGAAACTGCAAATTGCATTACTTCATTACTTCTTCTAAATGATTTAAGCACATATCCACAACTGACACAATTCCTTGCTAATTTTAACTCGAAACTTTAACCGAAAACAAAGTTATGGAGTGTGTAAAGCAGTTTACAGTCAGTCGTTGATGCCGTTGAGTAACACATGAAATGTCGACGTTGATTATGATGATGATGAGAGAATGATGATGACTTGCATGCGCACATAATAATAAACTATTAAAAGTCAAAAGCGTTGGGTTGGGAAAAATTACTGTCACAAAAGTCTACTGTTTCATGCAAATCTCTCGAAATGTTCAGTGATTTACTGTACCTCCGTTTAGGCACGTTAGGCTTCAAGTGACTGGAAAGAATAAATGACCATGAAAGAGTGCATTTCATTGTCCCAAAAATACTCCTCCACTTAGTCCATTCTTCAGGCTTCGATGCAACGCATTGAGTTATCATATAATGTCATCTGGCACAGTCTTCCTCGTCTATTCAAGACATTTTATAAACTGCTTGTGAAAGGTCATCTAGCCATATCTGTTTAAAGATGGAATGAGAGACTACTAATGTAAATGTGAATAAGTCAGGAGGCCGACTTGAAGGAACAAAATCCTCCTATTATTTCATGAGAGTCGTTATCATATTTTCTACCACAGTGATAGAATTGTATGCCAGAAGTTTATTTTTCGACGTGTAAAATTACGGTAGTATGTGATAATACGCTCAAAAGTACAATGTCCGACCGCCCCGTGTCCCGTCTCGGCGCGTCGTCGTTGGTAAAAAGTTGTGACTGGGACCACTGGGAATGGGCGTTTCTTGATGATCTTTTAGCGTACGGCAGTATATATTTTATTTATAACCCTTTCTTCATAATCCACTCGTCCGTGATCCGTGACAGTGACTTCCTTTTGACAAAAAGTGTGACAACTAATACAGAGGTAAGATATTTATTAATTTGTAGTTAATTATAGAACATTGTGAGTAAAGTGAATGTTGAATGTAGGGTAAACGAAACGAGTGTTTAAAACAATTTATTGTAGACCGACGTTTCGATTCAAAACATGAATCCTCATCAGGGTAAAGAACGAATAATTATAATAATTAATTATAGAACATTTTCAATTCAAATTCTTTTCTTGATCAACTTATTTTAAAGATAACATTTCCTCAGTTTTAGGGCAACTTGGAAGCGGGACCATGCCTCTACCTACACTGCTGCCTTATTTTAACCCTACCATGCGAAAACTTCAACGATTCCGACGGGCAGGAGAGGAAACTGACGACAAGTGGAGTCAAAAGGCTGTAAATTTGCTGTATAAGAAGCTAAAAGATAGTCCAGGTAAACTAGAGGATTTGCAGTATGCTCTCGATCATCCGACTTCCCCTAGCAAGTGCGTCACAATAACAAAAACACAAGATGGCAGGCTCCAGGTTGATCGTCGTAAAAGATATCCACATTTGGTGTACTGCGGCGTCTGGAGGTGGCCTGATCTTCAGTCGTACCACGAGTTATCTGCCGTCAAAAACTGCAAGTATCCGTTCAAATTACCAATCAGTGAAATTAGCGAAATTTGCATTAATCCATACCACTATGAGAGGGTAAAGCCTCCAACCCTCCTTCCACCAATAAGGGTATCAAGGGGTAATAACTACCTCGACGGAAACATCAGAACGTCCTTTTCCTCTCTAATAAATCATGTACCAACTGCAGCTGATTTAAATACATCAATACCATCATCACAATATGGGCATGGCGCTGTAGCTGCATCAACCTTCCAACATACCGTTGGAGGTCGTGGAGACATTGACGATGATTGGCCACCACCACCGTATGTTCTGAATGAAACAAAACTTGTCGATTTTGAGGATACAGAAGTTTGGGGGACCATTCGTTATTACGAATTGAAGACACGTGTTGGAGAACCGTACGTTTGTCGGCAGAAAAACTACGTCATTACTGTGGATGGATACACACAACCCAGCAGCAGCTCCCGCCGCTTTAGCCTTGGATCACTTTCAAACATAAACAGAGACGCTATAACTGAGAAGACTCGCAAGCATATTGGTAAAGGAGTTAACTTTATTTATAACGAGGAAGGAGTTTATGTTGAATGCTTGTCCGACCATTTCGTCTTCATCAATTCGCAACTAGTAAATCTCTGCAATGGACATGTACCTGCTACAGTTTACAAGTTATGCCCGGAAGGTTCCTTCAAAATATTTGATTTCGCGATGTTTGGAAAATTGCTACAGGAAAGGACCTCCAAAGGCTTTGAATCCGTGTACGACTTGACACACACATGTAGTGCAAGATTGTCTTTTATTAAGGGCTGGGGGGTGGAGTATGAGAGATCTGAAATAACTGCTACACCGTGTTGGATCGAAATCTATTTTCACGCCCCATTGAAATGGTTAGATAAAGTACTCCGTGAAGTTGGATCTCCTGACTCTTATATTTCGTCATATTCTTAGAATGTCTGATGCTTTGATATATTTACTTTATTTCCATGTAATATACTACTACCATTTAAACGTGTATGTACTGGTTATCTCAAGTTAGTATTTTTCATTTGGTAATGGTGAATTTAAACTGTATACTACTGTATTATTATTCATTCAGAATATTCTATTGATTATTACATTATTGTAACATTTACTGGTCATGTCTGAAATTTTAATGATAATAAACAAAAAAAACTAAATTCGCACTTTTCATGTTTGTTTGGGACGTTAAATAAAAATAGTTTAAGAGTTTTATGGAACACTGTTGAAGTGTTCAAATTGATCTACAGACCGGATACAATGATACAAGTTCTGTAGGTGTATCGAGTTTGGTGCCACCAGAATGACCCTTAGCGTTTGTTGGTGATTTTACCATATTGTACTCTGAAAGTTAAACTCAAATATAGCAGTGACCAATTAATGTAGTGTTCATGTTCATACAATGACCAATTAACTACACATCTGGTCTCCCTCTTTATAACTTCTTTTCCATTCCCATTTTATGTGCACACAGTCCACATAAAAACATGTGAATAGTGGTCTTTTTAACCACTCCAATTTTGACAAGAATAACGAACCGGGAGCTGTCACTACAACAAATTGACCGTGTTTCATATATTTTCTTTTTTATTCACCAGGTCGAAACTGCATGTACGACGAGGAAGGGCCAAGTTTTGTTGACGAGCCACCGTCCAAAGTCGAGTTCATTAACGAGCTCGGCGCCACACTTAATTGCAGCGCACGTGGGAGACCAAAACCAACTATTCTTTGGATGTCGGGGGACGGTATTTCATTGAGTGAAGTACCTCGACTTCGTTACTCCTCAGCTTCCGATGGTTCATTAGTATTTGCCCCATTTCCTGCCGAGTCCTTCCGCCCTGATGTCCACTCAGCTACGTACAGGTGAGTGGTGACTATAAAGTTTTTTTGTTGAAGAGTAAGAGCGGATGATTGTCTTTCTTTTTACTGCTAACAACAACTACTAACAAACTAGAGAGCAGTCTTTTTTTACTTATCTGTTGTTCACTAAAAGGCAACAGAAGGGTAGTAGAACTTATTATTATTATTATTATTATTATTATTATTACGCGATCTGACCCATCCTAAAAAGACCAACTCAAAAGCCCTTATGTACACAATATCCGTAAAAATAGTACTCCTCCCTTCTTTATAAAAAAACGTTCCTTTTTTTCCTCTCTGGCTCCTGGCGCTCCTCCAAAGGTTTTCTTTGAGCTTTCAAAAACGGTTTTGTTTTCGTATGTCCAAGTCCTTTTGATACACTTTCTTTACTTTTTTCGCCCATTCATCCACAGTCATCCTTTTCCCCTTAAAGCTGGCTTAACTTGACCAGAAAAGGATATCCGGAATGCATTTTACCTCCCATTCCTTCCGACTTTTACAAATTTAAGACGTCCTTCTCTCCAACTCCTACTTTTTTCCTTTTTCCTCTCTTTTTCTCCTGTGTTCCTTTGTCCCTATAAATATTTCTTATTTTTCGAACGCGTTCTCTCCTATTCTTGTTTTCAGGTCGAATACTTTATTCTGTCTTCTGATATACCTTATATTTTATTTTCTCGACAGATGCATAGCTGCCAATTCAGTGGGGACCATCGTTAGTCGAGATGTCCAGCTTCGAGCAGGTTTACATTATTTTTATTATTATTCTATTCTTTAAATAAGCATCTACAATGAACCTTTCTCTTCCTTCATCCGGAAAGCTGCTTTTCGACCTGTGATTTTCTTAAAAGCTAAAGTACGACTGAGTAATCTTCAGCGAATAGGAAAAATTACTTTTTTTCCATTTCAAGTAGTACAGCCAGCTCCTAGATGAAAGCTATTATGACTTTGTATCAAGAAGTACGTGTAGGCACCATGTGCCATGTGTGAGTTTCCGTATATAGAACGAAACCGGTTTATCTCCATCAGTTCACATTCCGTGAACTTTGTCTAGGCCGTCGCAGAACAGAAATAATGACTTGAACAATTCTATCTGCTTTGTATTCAGGCACAAGAGAATTTTCTCGAGTAAATCTGACGTACCAGTGAATATGCATTTATTCATTCATTCGTTCTCATTAGGTTGCTAGAAAGGTGAAATACGGAACGAAAATGCAATCAGAATTTTCTTTCAATAATGCTTTTATATTTGATCTATTCACACAAGATGAGACAAATCAACTGGGTCATAATAATTTAGGTATAAATGTACAAAACATTGAACATAATACACAATAGCAAAAAGAATGAAAAGAAGAAAGAACCAAGGAAAGAACATTCTTCCCAGTTCACGTACCGTACGGTGTTCCGTTCAACTGAACAAGTCGAAGAAAATAACCAGTAAGGCATCACTTCATATTATATTACAAGGGATTTGAATAGAAATGTGTGAAAATTGTACGAAATGGGACTTTTTCATGTGTGTATGTGTGCACTCAATTTTCTCCCCTATACAGGACTCAGGTCTCTCTCTCTCTCTCTCTCTCTCTCTCGTCTACTAAGAAATTTTGTGTAACGCGCTATAGCTTGATACAGTAAGATAATATAATAACCCATTTTCCTTCATATGATAGAATTCGTAATATTCCATGTGAGCTAGGAAAGCAGGTCATTTACTTTACTTTTCTCCGTCCAAATCCACTTTTGCCCACCACACAAACAGACAGACTGCCACCTCTCACAATTTGTGCATATCTTTTAGCTGTACCTTTATCCTTTCAAAAAATGTAAGCATTACTTTGTTCTGATGAGATGTGTTATGATTTGTTCTCTGAAACAGAATAATATGGAGAACTTCAAGATGGGAATGAAGGTTGATGAGAAATTCCTTTATTTTCCCCTTTTATGTTTTCCTTTTACTCGATTGCATAAATGTGAAAATGATGTACATACACACTCAACTCATATTTTGCTCCAGTTAGTGGTAATGGAGGTAAGGAAAGTGAAAGTAAATGACCCAACTTGGCAGATATAAACTTGGACGAAATCGCATATAATAATACGTACTTTATAATAGAGAAAGAAAGTGCGGATAAAGGGCTTACACTAGAGACGTCGACGTGGCGAATGGGATGTTCATTGAAGAGTGAAATTTGGAACAAAGATTCTTATTTTGCCATTGAGTAATTGTGTAACTGAAAATGTTTATGAGCTTATTCACAGATCTATTCTCACATTTCAATAGTGCGCCAGCACTCAACAATGATATAAACACAATCTGCGTACTTGAGAAATACACAACCGAATAATAATCTACCACCACTTTTCCCTCATTGAAAGCGTAAAAGGTTGTAGGATATCAAATTAAGTGCCTATACAAAATGGACGCTTACAATGCTCTCGCTCTCGAGTTTTTCTGTTGTTAAAATACGGCCCTACTGAACAACAATCTCTGAATAAAATAATATCTCTTTAAAGTACTTGAGGATGAAAACAAAGGAATGGTGCCTAACAAAGTCGCATACTAAAAATACATTCTCTTAATGCGGACGGACAGTAATGCTGTTGCATTTAACTAAATCCTAAATTATAAACATGTATTTATCATGCCATTATGTCGGACTTTACTCATATAGTACTTTTTAGAAGTGTCTACATAGATTATTACTTTCAGAATAAGCATAACTTTTGTGAGCACCTCGCTAAAAGGAAAACAAAGGGTGGAAGTTGATTTACATTTCCTGGATTATGGCTGACGCCAAAAGGAGACTCCACGTTATAAACAATAGCAAATCCGCCCCCTCATTTAATGCCAACTGCACTAACTCATTTTTAGTGAACATATTACGCGACTTAATATAAACGAAATTAATAGATCCCTATTCAGTACACAGTTTATCTTCAACGGCAGTACTGCCAGTAGTGGTGGCCTGGTCACACATAGCTACATGGGCCGGAATGTTGGGAAAAGTCGACTTGTTTGGTATTGGTTTGCTGCTCACAGATAGATCCCAAAGGAAAACTGACATTAATTGATTGATAAACATAATCTTCCTCTGTACATAAATCTATTAACTGCCAAACTTAATAGTTTGGGTGTAGTACTCTCTATTGCTGTTGAAGCTGCTGCCGAGTAATTCTTAGGTATACACGCGTACTCTTTACTACTGGTACAACTCGCTGCACATGAAGGAATTGCACTATTTCGTTATCCATTCCATTCATCTGTTTGCTTGAAGCAAACCATTTAGAATGTCCCATTGCCGCTTCCTACCTCACCCTATATAAGTAAACAAGAAAGTTTATAGTTTTGGTGGCTCTCTCTCTNCATTTAGAATGTTCCATTGCCGCTTCCTACCTCACCCTATATAAGTAAACAAGAAAGTTTATAGTTTTGGTGGCTCTCTCTCTTTCTCTTGTTGCTCATTAGAAGGCTAGGGACGAACCAAACCACTAGTTATGTACATACCCTTGATATGTTTTGTTTTCTCTTGTTTAGAAACTGAAATTGCTTTTCCTTTCTTGAAGCTACATTTTTTCTTCAAGAATGTCAAATAGGTCAAATACCTACATCGTTATGTTAGATAGCTTGCATATTATGATGATAAAGCATACTTTGTAAAAAAAAACTTTGTTGCATTATGACATATAGAATGATAAATGATTATGCATATCGGATCTCTCATGAGGTTACTGGGAAGCCGCCGTTTCTACTACCCCTTTGTCTTTATGTACCTACATATGTAAAGTAAAAGGATGATGACGGGAAAAAGTGAAAGTGTTTTTTTTTGCTCTGCAGCAGTAGTAGTAGTATTCATATTCAACGCATCAAAAAGTAAGAATCAACCGGTAACAAGATTCTTTTCTTTATTTCATGTAAACACTTTAGGATGATTGCCAATTGTTGTGGTGTTGGTGGTAGTGGTGACTATTATGTAAAAGTTATTTTAGTTAAACAGATAGGAGTGAATTTACTCTTATGGCATGAATCTGGTTAAAAAATGCATTCTGGTATGTAATACAAATGGAATTGCTAAATATTCACTACGTAACAAATGAGAAAAGCGGATAGGTATCTAAATATTTGTACACTGCATCACTTTAATATGTAGAACCAAATGTACCACACAAAGGCCCAATGCAGCTTTCATCTACCAGAAGCCAGTTATTTTACATACGAAATGACCGCGCGAAAGTTTGCCAGTTTGAACTCTCCACTTTTGCTCATGTATCATTTTCTCCACTTCTACTTTTCTTTTGCCCGCTGCACTGATCGCCTAAATAAAATAGGAAGATATAGGTATGAACCACTGTGAACATTTTTTATTTATTTATACGCGGTAACAGGAAAAGTATATTACTTACAAGTCGAGGGCTTTTTTTAGGTACTGCTCAACTCGACCTGTTATACATATTCTCTCATACACGTTGCTTGCTCCAGTTCCCTCATGTGTTCCACTTTGTTTCTCTCGCATAAACTATGTGAACTTCGCATCTCGTGTCAGAGCGTATGCAATAGAAGGAATGAAAAAAAAACATAGAAAAGACAAGTATATTTCTAGGATGTACTATACGGAAGTATTCACTTACCGCTTTCACTCTATTCAGTGAACTAAAATAGCTGAAAAGGTCTCTCCTCTTTAAATGCAACCAGTTCACATGAGGGGGAAATGCTGTGAAAACAAGAAAACGCTGTTGTAGTCATTCTTATCATTTCATCGTAAAAGATTCCTTTTTCTGTACCCTTTTTCCCAGCATGCTTTTTCAAATTTGAACCTAAAGTTTTTGTGCTACTGGTATATGAACTGGCTCATTCTTACAATCTTATTCATTTTCATAGCTCCAAGGTCCTTAGTGTTTCATATGAAGACCATCACTATAATTGCATCACCCTTGAGCGCTCTCGTGGTGATGACTTTGCCTCTGTATGCTGCTCTACTGCTTGGTAGTAGTAAGTACTTGTATCCTGTGGAACAGAATTAGGTAGTCGTGCAGTAGTCTGGCTTTTCCACGTTTTAAAGTCTTGTTCTTAATAATAATGACTAAAAAAGTAACCGCGTATGGGAGAATTTACCTACTTTCGGCGTATAACGTTTCTTCTGTGTCTCCTCCGTGTGCTTAATTTGCTCTAGTTTCTTTCAACGAATTTTTCCTTAAGTTGATAAGCGAATATGTATGTAGGGATATAATTCACACATACCAAACTATTTTCCTGAGCTGTAGAGAGCGTAATACAATCCCAAGTTTCTTTTTAACACAGCACTACTGTGTTGTGCTGATACTCCATTTGCATATCTTGTGTAACTTGTGTATACTCGGCTGAGTTTGTTTCCGGTTTTCCTTCTGCAACCAAATACGTGAGGACACATGTAATGTACTTTTTTGTTTGCTCGCTACAAACATTTTCATTTTAGTCGAGAACATCCGTGTAAGTTAATTTGGTCGGTTCTCCCATTTTGTAAGCAGTGCACATAGGAATATACTATTGCAGCTATCAGCATGATCCATTAAGTTTGTAATTATATGACAGGGAATGACTTAACTTTCACCGACTGCAAACTTTCCCCGGGTACACAAGACATTAAGTTTCTCATATGTGTTGCATTACTATGTATCATCTTTATGTTTTCATTGCAATTCGGTGGTGATCATATCAAAATTGTCGTAAAGGGAATACTCAGCGTTTCCCTGTTCTGCTCGATTCGCACTTTATAGGATGGCATTAAAATCTTCAATGTCGAAAAATGTAACGCCTTAAAAAGAGCATATTTATCGGAAGAGAGGTTTCGTTAAAAATCGTCTCAATGACCTTGTAGCATTCTCTCAACTTTCCCCCGAGCGCAATATCTACCCATTGTATGTCATCCTGTGTATTCATGTTTCATAACACTCACATTGGCTATATATACAGTGATCGTTCTTAGAAAAACAAATATCTTACATAACTCAATAACAGCTTAGACATTTACCATTCACTGTCTCTCTTCATCAAACAATGTGGAATGTATTATAATAATAGGTAGTTTGACTGTGAAAATTATACCTTTCATATTAAATGACTCCTTTCGTGTAACTAGACGCCCGCCCAGTCTACACACAAACATATGAACTCGGTAACAACAAGGCTCGCTCTACAGCATGTATATTAAGTTGTAACCCGAAAATGAATAAGCTTCCTTTGTCCTAGGTTCTCCTTTTCCCTCCGTCGTGGAAGAAGCATATTGGCAATTTGGTTCTGCCTTTGCAATGAGTGAGAGGTATGTGACAGTACCACCACCACCAGCATCACATTGATGTTGCTTGGGAGAATGATAATAATTTTGAAGGGTGATGGCAAAGAAAATGATGATGACATTCCTACATGATGAGCTGAAAAACAAAATTGGACTCGGGTGGCATTTTCACAGGCACTTGAATGAGCTTACTAGAAAGACGATGACAGCGACTGCATGAGAAGACGAAGATCGGATTGCAAATGAATACAAGGAAGCTGTGCTTTGTCAAAAGTGTAGATGTGATTCATGTAAAGTAACTGGTTTCGTAATACGATATATCGTAATTACGCAACCGTATTAACATGTAAATGCAAGCACGATAATATATTCTTTGTTGGTTGTTGGTTCTTATAATAAATGAGTTACTAAATGATAGGTATAGTACTGCTGGTACGTAGAGACACCCATATTTGATACTGCTACAATGTAAAATGACGTTTCTCCTGGTTTTACCAACATAATTTTGTCTCGTAAATAAATAGTAGTCTGGTGTTACTATTATGGGCCATGTCTATTCTCTATCCTCACCCTCGCCCTCCTCATAATACGACTACCACGAGAAACATTCAACGGTAATAAAAAGCGGAAACTACTTGCTTTAAGAGGAGTGGAATCCTTGTGGTTTGTTGAATGAAAAGTGTAATGTTGTCTTATCCTTTGGTGGGCAATACCGTGCGACTAGAGACTAGATTATGATGGTTTCGCTAATCTTTTTGCTTGAATAATTTTTTCCTTGAGAAAAACCAATATGTACTTTCACTATTTAGACGCAACTGGGAGGTACCTACCTATCTATTTAGTAATTCTTTGTATATACGGGTAGTTTAGATCTTTTTCACTATTTTGCTCCTTGTAGTAAAGTCCCCAGAGGTTTACTTTTGCCTGTTTTGAAGAAAACGGGTTAACGAGGTTAAGATATAAGCAGCGAATGATGAACTGTGAACACACTACTCATATATATATTATGCAGTCCCGCTCGGTAATATTTTCTTTAGATAACTATACACACAAGACTTTAATGTATTTCAAAGTAGATTGTTACAGTTTGTAAGTGGGAATAAATCTTTCATAGGACTACTCATCTCATCAGAGAATATACTGCCAGACCCGTTAACCCCAACAAACTTCCTTTTTTGGTAGGTGACTAACCTTAAAGCATGAAAGAGGAAATACTGTTGAAAAGTACCCTTTAGGTTGAGTTGGCCCCAGATAACTATAAAATGTGGAGTGATTTGAAAAGAAGGAGAAGACGTGCAATATGTAATAGAGTAAACAGGATTTACAGGTCTATATTCCTTGGGTGAAAGTAAACTACACTTTTTTCCTTCCACTATCATCACTCTATCGTACACATAACATCCTGGCCAAAACAGAAGCATATCGTCGTAGCAAGTGGCGACATGTGCTGCTTGTTCTCTTTTCTATTGCTTGTTCGTCATTGCATCATCATCTCTACAGAAAAAAAGACGGGAAAATGTCGCCTTGCTTTACGACAGCCAAGTGAATTTGACCCAGTAAAAAACAGTACTGTTCGAAATTGACACGGTTTTTCAATACAGTATACCCTGTTGGGCTATTTTCTAAAGGATGTTCACAGAATGTGACGATGAAAGAAAGCATAAAAATACTATAAACTACTGTGTTAGCTGAAGACTTAGAGTACATGTACATTATGTTATTTCAGGGAATACGGTAAACGAAAAAAAAACTTTGCTACATTTCTGTTGTTGAAAAAGTCCAATGGTCGCAAGAGTGAGTGATAGTTTGCCACTTTTTTTTGCTGATTCTATGTATGTTCGACTAAATTGTATATTTTATATGGGCTGTGTTTGAACAGAAACAATTTTCTCAAAGTGAACTTATCGAAATGGTGTACTTGTCGTCGTTGTCGGGCTGCTTGTACAGAGATACAAGAACTACTTGATTGTACGGTACATTATATAACACTTTTACTCTTGCACACTTTCCCATTGTCTGATCAGTCTTTTCTGCTTTGATGGCTATTGTCAAACTTAGTCCCTTTCATCTGTCTCCTGCCTGTCGAGACATGTATAATGGGAACCTTTGAGTTGTGTTTGAGCGGATAGATAAATGCTAACTATAAAATACAGTGGCAGAACTTGTATAAGATCAAAACTTGTGTAGCATGCATGCATGTGTTCCTCTATCCAGGAGGGACATTATTGGAAAGTGAGAAGTAAAACAAAACTTATAGGGGGTATCCCCTATAAAAATAAGGTATTCAATCCCACAGGCGTAAATGACTCTTACTACACGACCGGGGGAGGCTGATGCTGATGACATGGCGCTGATTGTGATGAGCGAGCCAACTTTGGCAAGCTACGAGAGAGAAAGAGAAAGGGTACATAAGTAGAATAAAGAGGTTTGCTTTTTGTCCTATTTTGGTGTAACAATGAATGACAATGATTGCTCTGATGAAGACGCAGAGAACGGTTCCTCAAGTTCCGAACTCTTGGACGACTGCACATAAATCTGTATACAAAGAAAAAGGAAAATGTCTTGTGTTTTAGTTCAGGACGACGAACTTTATTGGGAACTATTTAGTACAACTTCTTTTCTCTTTTTCTCCTCCAATGCCAATGAGGTAATAGCAGCATCACATGTATTATAATATCTGTACTATGACATGGAACAAAAGAAACTGCAGAGATAGTGGTGACGGCGAGTGGTTACACCAGTAGTTGGTTATAGTTGACTGCTCGCGCTAAGCTGGTGACTGAACGTGGCTGTTGTAATGTCATTTCCAAGTTGGTTGGTTGTATGGAGCAGCACGAGTCAAATGAAGACACATATTCACACGTACATTCTCTCTCCCACGAGAGTTTTTTTGTACATATATAAAATGTTTATATTGTTAAACAGCACCAGGTTTTGTCATCATCGACAATCGCTTCCTTTTACTTCTCTCCCACTTATCTTTATTGCACCCACATAGAAAGACCGAAACTAATTGTATTGCCGTCTTTTCCATAATAAAATAAATAAAGTTAAACAATGCCGGTTGATTATTAATAGAATGCTTTTGTTGGCAGCCTCTTGCTGACTCTGACTGCTATAAAGAGCACAATGCGTTCAAGGTTTCAAAAAAACCTCGTTTTGCGCTGCTATTCAGATTAAAATAAAGTCTCTTAATTTTGAACTCGGTGCTATAATTCTTAATGACATTTTTTTATCAGTTTGACATTTTTAATTATACTGTGGTAAAACTTAAACCAATTCTACCACACCAAAAAGTTGACAAGTGTGATTTCATTTCGCGCTTGTCGCTGCCACCGTGAAAAACGTTGTTCATGTTGTTACAACCCCCGACATGACGGAATCTTCTATTCCATTTCCGCCTCAGTTTCATGAATACTAACGGGACAACAAAGGGGACGGATAACGTCACCCAAATATCTGAAAGAGTTGTTCCCACAACCTTGCAAAAAATGTGCGTTTTAAATATTATGCGCCTATAGTTTTGTTTCATGTGCCATTCAATGGGAATCCGGGTATAATGATATTATTATAAACACTTTATTTTAACAACGCTACCTTTTCCTTTCTCCTTTTGTAACACCAATATAAAAGCTGGCGACGACAACGGTCTGTTTTCCGCTTCTTTCATATATGTGTACATATATACACAACTCCTCTTCACATTTCTCTTCGTTGGAACCGCTATCACATTCACGCTCTAAAACATTCTGCATACCATACCACAAACTCAACACCCCATTCATCTTTTATCCACTGTGTGAATTCGTGCCATTCTCCCTTTCTTTATTCTCTTGTCAGTATAATTCTACTTTGCTCTGTTGTATTGCTATTATTATTAATAATATATAATATTATGCCGTTCGTTTACTATTTGCGGTAGCTGCGATGTGCCTAGGAGAGAGAAAGTTTTATATTTTGTATAGAGAACAATCCCACCAATGGCTTGGCAAAGGCAAATTTATACCGTATGCAAATAATAATCATCATCATAATATGCTTTTTCACGGCAGCAACCCTCTTAAAATCACAAAATTGTTTGAAACAGCCATATAGGACGATGCTCTTATCTTCGTGTCAGTTTCATAGGTTCACCCAAAACCATTTACATAGCGGTTTTTATATTGTAACGGTGCTTCAATAAAAGAAGGAGAAAGGGGTACCATCACACGTCTCTTTTCTCTATTTCTCGCACTAGTTATGCCCATTGAAGTATATCTCTATATCCACAACTTCTTACAATGCTTTTCCCACAAAAGGAAATTCAAAATCGAGTCAAAGCTTAAAAGGCAAAAATTGTGTGTGCCGGTGTCGGTACCCAACCACGCATACATTTCCATATCCGGATTTCCTTTTAACCACTTTGACAATAATGTTGTGAGAAGAGCAGAATAAAAGGATAAAATTTTGCATTAGCCAATAGCTACTACCGCCAGAGATGCATATGAACCGCACTGTTGTTTTGAACAAAAACGGAAGTCGGCGCTAAAAGAAGAGAAAAGAGAAAACAGGTAGCAGCAGAGTGAATGGAACGGATATAACAGATGTACATACCTACGGACAAAATGTATGTATGTATACCTTCCTGTTTCCTGCTGGAATAACTACAATGCAATCGCCATAAAGCACACTGAAGACTAAAATCTATCCTTGTTTGCCATTATTATTGTATTAATAAAAGGGAAAAGGAGCCTTATTGCCCACACTGTAGGTCTTTCCCCCACTTACTTAACGGGCACGGCTAAGTAGCAGTGCTGTCGTTCCAAATCTGAATTTTAGATAGATAGGTAAAAAAAATCTACAGAAGAATCTTTCCTTGGTGCTTTGTAAGGGGGATGTACTACTTGTCTATAGGAAAGAACCCCACACATATTATGAGACTTTAGCTTGATTTGTATTTGTACAGTGGTAAAAGTTGATACGAAGAAAAACGGAATAGCACACTTTACGCTGTTGAAGAGTCAGCGATAAATAATTGCCGTTGCCACTCCTTTTCCTTCTTGGTGAAATGTCATAATATATCACTTCTTTTTGCTTCGCTGAGCCAAACAACCCCCAGAAAAAAGTGTAAAATGTGTGGTTTCGTCTTAGTCAGGCAAGTGTGGAGTGTAGCCCTGGCACTTTATGGAGAGATGTGTGGTGTGGTGAATTGGTAAATGGGAAGAGTTAAGAGGTATGAAGTATGAAATGGCCAGAAAAAAATGTACCAAACTGGAAAACAAGGGAAAAGACAAAAAGAATGAAAACTGAGCCGGATTTCTTTGAATTTTCTTTCTTTTTTTATTCTACGCTTATTTTTCACTTTGTGTTTTCGTTTTTATAGGTTTTATTCTATTCTTCGTCGAATGTAAAATAAATCCGGTTTCAGCTGAAGGATGATGTGGCACTGCTGTTGTGATCTGTTCTGATTTACTGCGTTCACGTTCGCAAATAAAGTATATACGTTTTTACATTGACACTGTTGGATACTACTTACTCCTGCTAACACTCGAGGACCACTAAAAAATTTACAGCTCACGGTTCACCAGTTCGTAGTATTTTTTATTATTATTGAGGACTATTTTTTGTGTATATTTTAGACAATCGTTCAAGTGAAGTAACAACGAATTGTTTCTCTCTAAAGTCGATGAATGCTTTTCTCAAGTATTGCAGTGACAGCACAATCACAAGTGGATTTGGCAGCAGACTCGTAGCAATATATGAGTTTGTATATAGTATCAGTAGTAAAAGTTAGAAGGGAAATGAATGAAACAACAAAGTGGAGGAAGATTACTAGCAGTAAGATTTACCGCTATAAAATAAATAATTCATATAATATAAAAATGACAAAAGTGATCTCTTTGTTTGAAATTACTTTTTTTGTATTTTGCCATTTATTCGTAATTGAATAAATGTTTTAGTTTATATACAGTTCCACCAGCTTTAATAATTTTCTTGTCTTTGTTACAATGCCGTCAGTCATAAAAATTTTTGCTCTTACATAATACATGTAATTTACACAGTCGTGGCGGCGACAATACAGTAATAATAAAATGGCATCGTGTTTCTAAAAGCAAACAAAGACTACAGTTGGCTGACTAAAATATTTAGTAGTGTATCAAGGCAAAAAACGCTGAAAATGTTCCTCTAAAATAATGAATCAGTCATGCGCTCTTGAGACTTGTGTACCGTTTAGCCGGCGCTTATAATTACAATCATTTAAAGATTAAGAGTTCCCTTTAGAAGCTCACGTTGTTGATACTGTAATTAGCTGTGGTATTACAGGATGCGCTATTTTATTCCCACAGCGGAAACTCTCCGGTAATTTTCCTGAAGTAATTAATTACCGTAATAATATTTTAATACCTCCACCCTCCCATTTCATCATTTTATGACCACCACCACACTCCTGCTCCTCACCAGAGAAGAGTCACCACGCGGAAATGAAAAGGTTTCAGTTTTCTGATCTTAAGTTCTTACCGCATTTTCTTAATCATTATTAATTAAACCGTATAACTTTCATGTCACTTCGGAAGGGACACACACACATATAGTCTTCGCCTTCCATGCTTCCGGGTACGGGTGTACCCACATACATACAAAATAAGCCGTAGGAAATGCAACCAAAAACCTATTTTGGTGTAACTAAAAGTTGTCAAACTCACAGCATATTCCTGCCTACTTTGTGGCTTCTTCCTGTCTGTCAGTACTGCCGCCAACACCTTTCTTAATTTATGGGAATGGTGATACTGCCGGCTCACCGGTAGCTGTACGATTCGAGGCTCGCATCTTAAATTGGATTAAGCATACGAAACCATAAGAGAAAGTAAAGGGATTGCTAAATAGTTCGGAGAAATATATCCAGTCTATATGCAAATGCACTTTTTGTATAGTTCATTTTTGGTGTGCACCTCCATTCCTCCCGTGTGTGCGTTCATATTACGAAATACTTGTCTAGAATATGTATTATATTATATCACACGATAGATTCAAATTAGTAAAGCGTACGTTTAATGGAATGGAAGAGAATAACGGTAAAATGATACGGGAGAGATACACAATTTTATAGCACGCAGGAGGAAAGTAAATGAGTATTACAGTTTACCAGAGTGCAACTTAACTACCCATACAGCTTCTCTCTTCACACAGACACACAGCCAACAACACGATGATAGTAGTATTGTGTGGTTTTACCGTGGTTTCTTCTCTCCGTGTTTCTTCGTGGTGTGGTTTTTCACTCTTCTTATTCTCACCTAAATGAGTGGTAAGTAAGAGTCTCTTCTGACGGGCAGGGCCACGCCACTACTCCTGTGCTATTTTTCCTGCCGGTGGTGGGAGAGTGTTTCTCTAGTCTTCGCTGTTGATTGCCGTACAGACTGCCTGCTATCATGCGAATGAAGCAGTAAGATTCCAGGCAAGTAGTGATGTTAATGTTCTACAATTTTATATTCACGTGCTTTAGTTTTGGCCTTGAGGGACCAATAAAGGTGAAGTGGAGAAGGTAGAGAAACGCACAGCAGCACAAGAAAAGGTATTCTGTGTATGTCTTCTTTCAAACGTATGCAAATGTGAGCCAGACTGAGAGTTCAAAGAGAAATTGTGGCACAAGTCAGGAAAGACTGGGTATGTAAGAGAGAGCGAGAGGGAGATAGAGAGAAAAAAAATCTTCGCTTAACTACCACAATGCAATGGCGACGGTGGTGGTTGCTTCTAAACTTTTAACATCTAAGCTTACACATTTTTCTTTCCCACTTTATCACCACTATTTCTTACCTTTCTTTGTCGTCTCTTGCTTTCTTTCATGCTAAACTGGAGACTATTCTGTTTCCCCATGTACTCGTTTAGCAGCGAGTGTAGATATGTAGAGCCCGACTGAGGTTTTTTTCTTCTTCAGCTCAAGAAAATTGAGCTTACCTGCTACTGACGACTTTTTTCTCAGAAAATCATTTCCATGTAGGTATTTTTGCCGGTAAGATGTACAAAAAAGGGTAAAATACTTGTTCAAACTCATTTTGCTTTCTTCTGAATAAAAACATGTTTCATCGAGTGTGTAGAGTGCAGTGCATACATGCGTATGAAGGTATACTTACTCGTTTATTATGAACTGTACAGACATACATACATAGTGTGTGTGTGTGCACGTATAACAAACGTGTAACCGTAGCGGATAAAAAATGCATCCTCATGGCTATTTTCGTATCTATCGTATCTTTTCCAGATTCCACATACTTGAGAAGCTTCTTCTTCAGCTTTCTGAAGGTTGTTGTATCCTCGTATGGCTGAAAAATGCGAAAGACAAAGAAGAATGATGAGAAAAGGGTTATTTTATTGAATTGGGAGAGAAAGAGAATTCAATTTTCATGCCAACTGCTTCGCATCAGCTCTGCTCATCTACGTAAAAATGTAACTACCGCACACACACTACTAGACACCATGTAGGTATACAATACGTATTATGTATGTATGTATGTAGGCACATATGCATTTCCCGTCGTCTCTCAATCAAGTTATATAAGAAAATAACAATGAAGATTTCCTCTGAAATTCTTAAGTATAGCCCGTTAACTCCCCCGTTTTTTAGAAAGAAAAAAGGATCAGAGGAAGGCTTCTCTCGCCAGCAAACTTGGTAAAAACTCAAGAAGTCTCATGGAAGGAGAAAAAAATTTCTATATAGTTTAAGGATGTAGTCACTTGAATTAAGGTGTTTTCAAGACAATATTGGGATTGTAATTGCCGTTGGCTCTTAGAATAAGTTATATATTGTCTGTATTCGTAAATTGAACGTCTTCTTATCCGTTTTCCTCTTCGACTGTCTTAAATTTTAAGAAAATTCGTAAACTGCTTTCACTGCACGGCTTACACCGTTTGTATAGGTAGGTAGATTATATAAAGTTATAATAGAGCACATTCGACGACTATACATACATTATCTTTTGTCGATGCCTTGAAATGAAAGAATGTAACAAGTTAGTATAAACGGATTTTTTTTCTCAAGAAAAAAGGAGAGAGAGAGATGGAGAGAGATGACGAGATGAGACTTTAGATCCATTCAACCAATCAAGTGAAAACCCAACTTTTAGTCAGTCAGTCAGTCAGTCATTCAATCCCATTGTTATTTGTGGTGGATTACCCATCTCCTTCTTCTCTTGCTCATCTATCTAAAAAAGTGACTTAAAGCAAGAAAATTGAAAGTGCCTGTCATCTTCATCTCATTCTTTTCCCCCTTTTTTAAATCTCTTTCTTCTCTCTTTTTATCGTTCCATTTTCTCCTCCTTACTGGGAGTGTTTGAGAACAAGAAGAATGACTTGGAATTGAATGGAATGACTAACGCATTGTACAGTATGACATGAGAATATGAGAAGACAGAGAGAGAGAGAAACAGAGATCCATTTGAGTTCCCTTTACAATTGGGCACGTACGAACGACGTTGGATGTACACACAAACAAAACGAAAGAAATACCTTACATTTTTATGGGGATTCAACGTGATTGTTTACAGAGGATATGGATATGTCATCATATAAAGGAAAATTTTAAGTAGGACATACTTAAACTTCAGCAGTTTATATAAATATGTAGATACATGCTATATATGTACTACTACTACTACCAATTAAAGTGATTTGGTCTGATTAATGCTAAAGTTAAATGTGTCTAACCTTTCCTTTTTCTTTTGCAGTGGTGAAGCAGTCCTACGAAACCAGAGTACAAGCTCCTCGAATAGTAAACGGATTCCCAGCAATCCTAGATTGCGTCGTAAATCCGAGCTATATGAGAGATTACATTCTCGTAACCTCTTGGGTTCGGGATAAATCCTATAATATCCTGCCAACTGCCTCGTCAATCGACTCTTCAGATAACAAGTATCTTATGATGTCAGATGGAAGACTGCTCATTTGGCAAGTGGGACCACAGGATGCGAGGTCTACCTATCAATGTCGTACCTTGCATCGGCTCACAGGACAACCCTCAGTTAGTTCACCGGGAAAATTACTTACTTTTGGTAGGCACTTTAAAGATTTATGCGGCGGTGTTATTAAATATGCAGAATCATACATCATTTCAAGGCTGCTTTTGTGTGAAATTTATGGGAATGCTCGGGGTGTCTCCCTAAAAAAATTAAAATTTAATATATTTTTCTCTCGTTTTTACAATTTATTTTCCCCTATTTTCTTGACAGATTTAGACAGACCGTCCCGTCCCATGATTCAGTATCGTTTGAGTAGCATCATCGTCAAAGAAAACGAACCAGTTGTGTTGCCTTGCTTCGCACACGGTCTTCCAAAACCTACGTACAGGTAAGCTGTGAAAACCTTTGAGCGTCAGCATTACTACAATTATGGTTGGTATGTGTTGTATGTTGTTTCTCGTCGTCGAAGCCAAAATGGGGGAAACAATCTTAGGCGTAAGCAACCAAAGTAATATGAGAAAGATTGCGTGTACGATGGATATTAATCATCAACTCGTTTTCCCTTTCTCTTTCGGGTTCCTCTTCTAATTTTTTTTCTTCCTCTATTACCATTACTGAACAGTTTGCTTTCCCGTCTTATTGCCAAAACCTCAAGGCACAAAAGACTTAATTAACTAATTAATTAAGATAGATATCCCATTCCATCTCCTACGCTCTTGCTCTTGGATAACTTTCTTTAGCCCTTGTAGTAGTATAAACTAGTGGAAAACTACGGTTCATGCATTAGGGAAAACTTTCTAGGTACACAAGGTCTTTTCTCTTCACCCTGCATTCCTTATAATTACATAATATTTGGAAATAAAAAACGGTGTGTCTAATCCTTCTTCAGACGAGGGCATGCTTTCCCTTGTCGCTTTCAATGCGAATGCGATTCGACTAAAATGCGTTATACCTACACAAGAAGTAAAGTGTACGTGGTAATTCTCTTTGCAGGTGGTACAAGAAGGAGGGGACTCGACTGACATCTGTGATAGACGACTCCCCCGATGAGAAAGGACACCACGGTTCCATGTATCTCTCATCCTCCTCCACTTCCGGCTCATCAAGAAGCATTCAACAGCAGCAACAACATCATCAGCACCAGTCTTCCGTTTCTTCATCATATCGTCATGATGGTAACAGCGGGGGAGGTGGCGGTAGCGATTCATCGAACTCGAATAGCCCCGGTATTACTGGCACTGGCAACAGTCACGGTTCTAGCTCCTCGTCATCGTCAATACTTGCAAGTTCATCCGGAATGAAGCTTCTTCATGGAGCTCTGATCATAAATTCTGTGAAAAAGGCAGATTCCGGGTTGCTGTTATGCAATGTATCTAATGCCGAGGGCTCGGAGTTACTTGAGGTAATTTTTCCCTTCACTTTGACAAATGAGAGTCATTTCCATTTCATTCATAGTTTACTTTTTACTCTTTAGCTCTATATCTCTGTATACCTACTCTCTTTCTACACTTGCACATGACATGCTCTTATTAGTACGCAGGCTAAGAGGAAACTCGTACTTATCCGTCCATTGTGTGTAAGCTTGATTTGTTACTTACGTGTCGTTTCTTGGTATCCGGTCAGATTGGCAACTTCCGGCTCCCCCACTCGTGTGAATTCCATCCACTAGTTGTGGTTTTATTCTACTTGTCCATCTAAATGTAGAATTTACCAAACTAGCAACGAAGCGTGTACCGTTAGCTCCCCCACCACATACTGAATATAATATAAATGGCCATAGTTCCACAGACTGGTGCCTTTCTCCTGCATATATGTTTGTACTTTGTACGTATATATCTTTCCCAAATACAATTTACCAATGATAACTACGTTTACGACATTTTTTCGTAACAACATGACAGTTACTTAAGCACACGCAAGGAGTCGGAG
>JAHZNE010000305.1:0-22242 GCA_027744055.1 Callyntrura sp. NNG-2020 | reverse complement strand
TGCACGGAACTGTTTACCAGGTCTATATACATTTATATTTACAGATCAAACAGACTGGAAAAGTTTCTAATTGAGCCACTTAAACAGATTATGACAGTTTAGTTGTTTCGTTTAATACCCTATAATTTTCTAGTATACTGCCTACATGTACATCCCGTTATACAGTGAGAGCTTTGCTTTGTGATTGTGATGTGATCCGATGATCAGTTTTTTTGGGATGACTTTTATTCTACTTTGGAGGAAAATGGCGGATACGTTGATTGGGTTGGAAAGTTCGTTTGAAGAGGCAGAAAAAAAATACTCCAATTCATGGATCATTACTATACGACTGTAAACTACAGTTGGACAGAAAATCACAGCTGAAAAAGCACTAATTACATTATGCTTAGTTGTTTTGTTCTGTTTAAATTCACGGGGAGGACAGACTGAATGCTTGAGAGGTTTTGTGTAAATATTTGGTGTGTTGTCCCAGGGTATTGGTGAAAATGCTGTGTGCGAGGTAGAAAATTTCGAGCGAAATGGTGGAGAGGAATACTAGATATCTTAGCAAAATTCTACGTAACTTGTAATGTGAAACGTGACACTATCGTCTATCATATCATGTTAAATTGAGAGTTTATCTGGGAAGTTTTAATGAATCATTTTAAATTCATTAAACCAAGTGCATTTTCCCTGAGAAGCACGTAACGTTGTATTCATTTGTGAAAAACAAAATTTTAGAGTATTTCTCTGACTGGCAGTTGGAAAGAGGGATATTTTTGGGGATCAATAAGTATAACAGGCATAACAGGTGCAAACAATGAGGTATAATATGTATCTGTATCTGCTGTTGTAATGTAGTGTGTTCTTTACATCTTTTGATGTTTTGAGTGGTTGCAGGTTCAGTTACATTTGGTCTGTATAATTTACCAAGTTCGCGGTTGATACGGTTCCGTTGCTGGCATCAAAGATTGAAAAGATCCATCTTTCACCAAAGGAAAATAATATATTATAATTTAGGAAAGTATGCATGTGCCATTTTTCCATCAATGCTTTTTGATTCACAAATGCCAAGAAAGTTCATAATTTTTGGCAGAGCTCGTTAAAAGAATTTACTTATTGAAACTGGGTAACTACAACGGCTGCAGAAACTGCAGGCGCAGACATAGTTTATAACTCACAACTGCTGCAGTTTCTAATTTATATGCACTGTAACATTGCCCGTGTAATTCCTATAATGAGTAAATGTTTAAGCAAGCATAGGCATATAATAAATTATGTGATTCTCCTCGTTATAAGCTACAGATATTCCACATAACACAAATGAAGTCTGTTACCAGGTTAAGTCTTCGCTCAACAGCATGGGCTAAAGAGAAAGCTGTTCGAATGACTTTCAGCCAGAGATACGTAGGTGCATTCAACTTACGGTGAATTTATTATAAAACCCACCACCACAAAACAAATCATTTGGATTGCAGCAGACATGAAATAACGCCCACGTACAGGCACATCATCAACAAAAGTTATTTCTCAATTTTATTTCGTTAATGGCAAAATTTTTGGCTTTCTTTGAGAAATATTTCTACATATTTGTCGTTCTTTGTGGGAAATTTCCAAATTCAAAATAAGTCGCACAAGTTGAAATTCACGGAAATCTCAAACTCACCAAGTCGCATGTAATTCACATAACAAGCTTGCTTTCTTCACGTTTACGATTACGGCGTTCTACATTGGTAAAGCCCTGTTGTCAAATCTTACGCAATAAAATAACTAAAATAACTTTTAATAATTCCATATTCTATACTACTACAACTTTGTTTACCACAAAGAAAAGGTTTTACTCTTTGGGCACATTTTGACGACAGCAGCGGAAAAAAGTTTACGCAAATCCTAGAAATTGTATTACAGGTGAATCGCACTAAATTAGAATAAGCTGTTAAACTAAATACAAGAGGTAAATGCAGTACATTGGATCGAATGTAATTGATTTATTCCACACGTCTTCTGTTGAATTATTTCTTCACTGCCCCAAAAATACATTTTGTAAAACTTGGAACATCAGCGTATTCACAAAAGTTCACATTATAAAAGTTATTAGGGGTAATCTCTTACTACGACTTTTAAAACCTAAGCGCATTTGCAAAAAAAAATGTTTTGTAGAGATTGCAGATCGTTGTCTTTTAATTTCATTTAAAAAATAAACCGGCAATTTACTTTAAAAAATGAAGAGTCTTAACGTGGTAAAGCAGACGTGCTCATAACGTTTGCAAATTGGATAACAATCAGGGTTCCCCTTTCCCATGTTATGTTGGCGTACTTCTGCACCCTGCACTCACCCATGCATATGAGACTTAAAAAAATAAAGAAGCTTTTCTGTACCTTTGCTACTAGTTATGCGGAAATGTCAAAATCATATCCATGATCATGCACCTTCCCTTCGGCTCCAATCACTTTCCAACCGGTCTCATTATTTTTTCCGTGCGTGCCACGTCGTTCCATCTGCTTCGTAGGCAGGCATGTTCTATATTACTGTCGGGGAAAGTGAAGCTGTCTCTATTTTAATGCATTCATTCTTCCCCTAGGGACAATGATGTAATTGTATCTTCCTGACATACTCGAAAACCGTATCATTGCAGAAAAATTCTCTTTTTTCTGGGCCAATCTCCTATGCTGCTGCAAATATTGTCGTTATGTTGGAAAATGATATAATAATAATGCTAACTTTGGAAGGATTTGCTCAATTCTGCCTCTACTGGTATGAAAATTTCCCCTTGAGCCATTCAATCACTCATCCACGATACTTTCTTTTAGTTTATTTCATTTCATTATGTGTTGAGTAGAATGGGTAAAAATTATTTGAGCCTTGTCTTGAGTTACCCGGGATGGATGATGTTTTTTAGGGAAAAGCTCTTTCCCTTCTCGGATTTTCTAATACTGCCACTGTCACCTATAAGGTTCTGCCTTGTTAAATCTTCCAGCAAACTGAAGAAAAAAAGATGAAAAATAGCAAAAAGTTGAATTGCATAGAGCAACGAATAAAGCTACACTACAGAAAAAATGGTAACAGATTTGGTCTTATCAAAGTAAGCTTACGAACGACGAAGTACTTTATCCCCTAGAGAAAATCGGAGAGAAAGGCAGGTACAGGCAGTATTTAAGGGTATTTATTATGAACTTTGTAATTTGTAGTAGTGCATGATAGAATTCAGAGAAGTACAGGGCATTGCAAAATTTTACATCCCTTGGGAAATCTGGCGAAATTTGCTGCGTACTCCGTAAACCTGATTTTGATTATATTCATGATCTGATTACTGTTTACGATAAAGTTGGTTTCAACATGACTTGATGCTTGTGCTTGAGTAGTTGAGTTGAGTTAGTACCAATTGGTTAGCAATAAATGCATCTATGGATGGATGTATGAAAAGAAATAATTCTCGAAAAATGGTAGAAAATATTACGTAGAAAAATGTGACTCACGTTGCATCAATCAAAAATCGGATATCAAATGGCATTATAGAGGCGAATGCTAACTGATTGTAAAACCAAGGACTTTTAACCACTCTATTGAAGCTCGCAATCGCAATTTACTCAATATTCTTGGCGTCATCAACTACAATTTGTAAATACTCGGGAGATCTGGAATCTGTGTTGTGTACGTGACATGTGTTTCATAGCCACAAGCGTCATGCCTGCGTCAGCGGTATTAAATTTTTCCCCAAATGTAAGTTTTCAGAGGCATTCTTCGAATACAAGGGAGTCAACTTGTTACCCAATGGTTCCTGCTAAAAATGTTTCCCAACGGTAAGGTGGAACGGCGGTTGGGGGTAGTTTGAGACAAATTTGGATTTTTGGGAATTCTGTTTTAAGATTTATTCTGTCTTGTCATTATTAATATTTTTTGCAATATTTAGGTATACCTTCATGTCGTCGACTTGTTTCATCATCTAGATTCGCAATACTAGGCTTGTGCGAACTTCCAATGTGTTCAGCGACTCTCAGACAGCATATTAATTTGATAACAAATAAAGAAATAAAATCATGTCATAATAACTCCTATATTTATTATAAACTCATGATTCCTCCATTTAAAAACATATATTATTTTTACAAAGTAATGTTC
This sequence comes from Callyntrura sp. NNG-2020, assembly GCA_027744055.1. NCBI lineage: Eukaryota > Metazoa > Arthropoda > Collembola > Entomobryomorpha > Paronellidae > Callyntrura > Callyntrura sp. NNG-2020. The sequence continues at coordinate 18,143 of JAHZNE010000305.1, read as the reverse complement.
ATTAAATTTTTCATCTTAAATTGACCTTATGATTCCAACGGCGGTTTTAACTTGGGGTTTGGCATCAGTCATCTTAAGTTGTTGCGTTTGATAAATAGACAGTCTTTACTTATTGATCTTTGTTGCATGTTTGTCCTGTCTAGAGCAGGTAACAAGCAAAATCTACTTTTCCACGAAAAAGTATTTTGAGGAAAAAAATTGTCTTATTTCAGCAAACACCTTTAAAAGTCACAGGTCGCATCTTTTTCATTTCCTCCATCCGGTAAATCCTGTACTATTTACAGAACGTGTTTCAGTAGAAATGATTGCTGTTCTGAAGTGTCATATAAGCGGTTCATTCATATGAATTTTTCATTTTATCCCCATCTTATTTCACTACCCAATGGAAAACATGAAGTGAACCGTTTCATTCTTCAGCGATGCGATGGTGGCGATGACCAACCGCAGATAATTCCACTCATTTCTTCATTCCAATTCATAATTCATGTTTTCTTCATCCTAGCCCTGTTGTCATTGTCATTGTTTCATATAACGTGCTTGGATAATGCACGGGCACGGCATACTTGAACCAATATTACAAAAAAGAAACTAGTCAAAAACTTCTTGCATGTCGACAGTTAAAAAATCGATCTACGTACTTGTACTTACCGTAAAATTTTAAATTGTAGCCCAGGATAAATACAAACATGGGTACGCGGATAGGAAGAAGACAGGTTGTTGTATATACTGTCTTTGCGGTAGATATCAAGAATTAACGATGTGAATTCAGCCATAGGAGGCGTTCGAATGTAAAATGACATTCGTTTTTTTTTCAAACGAACTCGAAACCTGTCAAATTTTGTCTTTCCCCACCCGATTTACATCAGAACCAGGTAAAGCCCGAGACGATGCACTATTCGAGAATTTACGGATACCCACCCACAGAAAGGAAAATACTCTTTATACATTTTTATTTGAAAGAAAAAGTGGGATTTTTTTAGATTCAGTTTGAGAGTACCTTATTGATGCTTATTTGCTAGCTACTGGAGTCCTGAGTCGTGTTACCAGAAGAATACTACGTCTTTTCTTATTTGCAATGATATTATATGGGATAACGGGAGACGTAGTAGTGGTGTTAAGGGTAGGGACGGTGTATTATGGGAGACAAATAATAGCTTTTCTACACGCCTGGTTCATTTACAGTGATCTATCTAAAAGGACGATGGCCGTGGTGGGAACGAATAGTGTGTGCAATAAAAGGCTTTTAAGAGGATGATATGGGTGATGGTGGCGGTGATGTCGACGATGAAGATTCAAGAAAAGTGGAAATGGTAATCCGTATAGGTACAACACGTATTTGATATTACGATTATTCTGGGGCACAATCCTTACGTCTTGAAATCTCCCCTGTTATAGGCAACTTCACATTCGCTCGGGGTGGTATAACAATACTAACCAAATAGAAAATTACAACTGTGGTGTATATTGCAGGGCGGATTTGTGCAATTCTGCAAAGTAAACAGATATTTGTGGAGTGGTATGTTGTGTGAGCGTAAGAACGAAAGGTAAAGAGTAAAATCCGGGAGATGCGTCATTACAAGAAGAAAAGAAGTACTTATAGTGGTGGTTGCGGAGATGAGGTATTAACACAAACAACTCTAGGTATTATTCTTGACGTAAAAAGAAAAATCGACTGCCTCAATATGGCGTTATTACTTTTACTGCGACGAAGAGATTCGATGAAAAACCGTTATTTTAAAGAAGTGGAATTACTGGATTAGGGGTTTCTCCAGAGAATAAAGATGGATCTCCAGTTTCCAGAAAAATCGGGAGGAGATAGGAGAAAGTGAACCGGGTGAAAGGGGTGTTGGAAGACAAACAAGATATTAAATCTTCGGTCAGCTGGATGACAAGTACTTGCAGGAATAGTACAATATTTTAAACTTTGTTTGACAAGTATTGTGGAAAACAGTTTACACTAGGGAATATGTTGGCTTAAGATCCTTTTGGAATTAAAGCTATGCGGTGCCTGCTAAAATTACTCATAAGATGTTGAAGACGTCAATGGACGCTGGATTTGTGTTTGAAGGTTAAACGTATCAGATGTCAAGATATGTAGGTTTGGAAAAGTTTGAGTTTTCTTAGGACTGTAAATGAAAAAAAAATTCATGCATGACAGTACAGCTTAAAAAATTCTTAAAGACGCAAAATACTCACTCGTCACCAGCACTAATCTTAAGCAGCAATATGCGTTGTAGTTTTTTGTATTCTTTCCTTTTAAATTAAAAGTAGGGTATTAAAAAGAAGAAGAAAGTTGTATCCATTTTCATTTAACTACAGCTAAAAAAACATGTCAGCTTATTTCTCTCGTTTATTTCTCTGGTCAAGTTTATCATCGCTGTAGTAAATAGTCAGCTTTAAAATACCTTTAAAAACAGCAGTACACAATTGCTTATTGGGGTCTCAAATTCCCCATATTTAATTTTCAATTCAGTGGACCAGCAGCCGCTCACTGAAGATCATCGCCTCCTTCATGCATCACTTTCACTTCACCGTACATTTTCTGCTAATAGCAGAAATTTCAATTCAAGAACGTTTCACAAGTGAAAATATCAGAATTAGGGTTATAACTGTATGATTAATTATTTTTATTGTTTTGTAACATGGTTGTATGTAATTTTGGTGAAATTTTAACAGATATTCGACCATGAAGAAAGAGTATAATCCAATGTCAAGAAATTACGGGGAGCGCGGGGAGCAAAAACGTTGTAGTTAATTAGAAAATGTCGGCGTATTAGTATTATATATGACAATTTAAAATACATTAAAATATGGTGATGATGTATTGCTGATAAAATTTCAATCTTAAAAATGAAAGTTCATTCATCCTTTGCGTTCCAAAGCTCCCGTGAACCTTTCATGTACCTAACGTTTGTAAATTGCAGAAAATCGAAACTGAAAGCAGAGCACTGTTAGATTGAACTGGATTGAGTAATATGTATGAGTTTTATTTTATTTTATTTAATAATTTTAAGTAATGAACTTGTAGGTAGTAAGGGTTAATTTGTGTAACATGTAACGTTTTAAGTCTTGTTTATTGTTCATTTCCACCATTCTTACGATAATCTATCCCCACATTTTAGTTTTGCTAATGCAAAAGTTACAATCAGGCGGAAAATGTAGTGAGAAGTATACTGAATGAATTATATTATCGCTTTTGGCAAATTTTAATTTTATGCTCCATTTTATAGTATTTATTAATGCAAAAGTTACAGTCAAATAGAGATAGTTTACTGAGAAATCATGAAATTAAGTGGGGAAAGTCGCACATACGTGTATAATGTGTGATGTAAATGTAGTAGAAGTAGCAATACATTTTAATATTTTTATTTAGAGTTGAATCACTAATTTAAATGATAATAAATAAACAAATACTGGAATCAGAGCCCCTTGGCTGGAACTAGAATTGACGTATATGTGCAATTGCTTTTTTACAACGTATTTCCCCCTTTCGACACACGCATTTGCTTGCTGGTCTCGCTAGTTGTGCATACAGAGCCTAAAAGGAGTAAAAAAATATTCAACGCTAACGTTATTGGCAGCTCCGCAACTCCCGTTAAGTATTGCGACACCTTAAAATACGGCTGGCATTTATCAGTCGATAAGCATTAATAAAACTTACCGCTCTTATTTGGTTTAAAAATTTGCCCGGTTCGCTGAGTCCAAGCACAAGTAATCAACAAAAACTTTTGAAGGATAAATAATTGAAAGACACTGGCCATGGTGGAACTTTCGTAATAAAAATGACCACATATGATGCCCTTTGTTCTCTCTCCAACTTTTTAGCCCCCTCATAAAACAGTAAGAAAGTAATAACGTGCAGTCATGTAGAGTCCATTATTTACCTCTCTCCTTGTATTCTTTTTCGACAAACACTAAATTCGATGTTTTCTTTCTTTCCTCCCATACTGTCATTTAACTCTTAATTTTCAAAAAAAACCTGGTCAGGCAGAGAAAGAGCAGAAAACTAATTGAATGTTGCTGACGCTTTCACTGCCTCACTATCCCCCTCTTTTACACAACCAAGTTCCTCATAATGACAAATGTGCGAGCACTTGCTAAAATCATTTCGTACTATTTGCAGTGTAGTGACGCAACCTACAAACAAATTGTATACTATAGCGCATTAGAAGTTCACTCCAACCATGTCTACTACCTCTCCCATATAATTTGGGCACAACGTATTTAATAATCTCTTATTTGCTTACTGTTTCAGCTACTATTCCCTTCCACTTTCGACTTCCCATATCTCTGGGCAGTTTCGCCAAGTTTGAGCACGGCTTTGTTATAGCCTTTGCAATAAAGCGATTACGTCTATTTCCAGCATCCTATTATGATTCCCGAAACGAAATACACTTTATGTGTCGTCTTTCCTCATAGTACGTTGATGGAAACTGAGGGAGAAAGTGAATGACAGTAAACGAAAAACAACAAAATAATTTCATCATATCCAGCGCTCTGTGGCCCCTCTCCATTCTATCCGTTTTCCCTTTGCTGGTGGCAATAAGCCACTATGCTCCGTCATGTTGTCATTGACTCTTTGCCCATATTGTTCTGAAATGAAGGATGAAACCGAGAGGGAGAACCCTTTTTATGAGTTTTGTAAACAGCGTGACTTTTTAACATGCTCATCACATCTCGACTCTGTTTGTGTGTTCCCCTTGATCACATTTTCTCTCTTTGCGTGAACATACGCTCGTCTTTTTATTGCGCTTTTATGCCGCCTCATCGTGTGATCATTTCGGGATGATGATAACGTCATCAAAATACGGGTGTAAAAAGGATACAAGTCGAAGCTGTAACAATGACAGTTTTTTACTGCTTTGAATGAGACGGCGAATTATTATTATGATTATGTTTGTTACAAGAAAGTACGTGTACACTGGGGGAAAGTACTTTGTAAGAGAGTACGGCATAAAAAATATTTTTACTTTGTGCTTACCTTTTATTTTGTTATAATGCTTAAACAGGTGTGCCCCAATAAACTGTGCTACGAGAATGGAGAGAGGAGGGCCTTTGTTGAAGCTAAAAGTATACATGTGTGCAAATTGGGCTTTGTAAAAATATGATTCGCAACGGAATGACTTTGATGTTTAAGTTGTGTTGTAAGAGTGGCCAAATACAAAGAGAGCGGAGGGAACGAGTGGAGTTTGACACGATGTGTGTGCGAATGGTGAAACGGTTATGTTATGACGGAGCAGTAATATGGAATTTTGCATATTCAAGTGAGTCCTTAACGAGCTTACCACCAGCAGCGTGTAAATTTCTGTAAAAAATGAGAATTCAAGTGCAAACCAGAAGCTTGTGTGTTACCAACGATTGCGAAAAGATGAAGAAAAGGAGGGAGAGGTTCAATGACGGTGGTATGATGTAAGTTAGTTGAACGTAAAGAAACTTGATTATTTTCAAGGCATTTTCCAGAAGACCCCAGTGCAACGGCGGTGTACAAGCAAGTGAAAGAGAGAGTGAACGTCAAGCCTGTCATACCTAAGTTGTATATGTTTACCTACATGGAAGTGCACAGGCCGTAAAATACGATTTGGAAAACCTGGGAGCTTAAATTCATTTCTGGGGAATTGGATATCAGTCAAAATTACTTACGTGTAAAGTAGTAACATTTTTAGTTTTCCCGTCTGTTTTCATTTATTTTTTTCTGTGCCTCTCCGAGTTTCTACAGAGTGGAAGGAGGACTCATCTCCGATGACAATTTCATTATTGTATACCTTGGCCTTAATACGGCCTTATGCGGCAGTCATGTTTCCATCAACTGTAAATGTAAATTCTATTCTTACCGTCATCCTCACTTGAAAAAAACTTCGCAAGTCAACAATATATCAATTTGAACACCAGGAGCTCTTGCTCTTCCCCGTTTGACGTTCTTCTCGTTACCAGAAAATAGCGATGAAGGAAACGAGACGATGAAATTAAAAGTAGCGTTCAAAATGACGTGAGTGTTTGTTGACGCTTGTTTGTATAATATGGTAGCACGGATGGAGAACGAGAATAAGGCAAGTATAATGCAATTATATGTAAGAAGACGATATATATACGAGATGTATTTTATTATGCTTATAAAAGTTGACGCTATTTCCAATGAATTCTATTATTATTATTGCAAAGTTTTTTATACACCGTTTTCCCATCTCAGAGACCCGAGTCATGTTTGGTGATGTCGGTGATAGGAAAAAGCGGATGTTGAGATGTGAGAAAATGAAAATAACATTTAGACGACGAGGAGAGGCTCCGTTGAAAAGTTGGTGTACTTTATATTTGGCCAAGTTGGAGGTGAAATTGAAGACGATGAAAAACTTTACCATTTTATCTGAAGCTGTGTGTTTGTGCAGAGAGAGAGAGAGAGAGAGAGCAACATAAAAGTAGTGTACTTATTACGCTCTCAAAAGCAAGCCGGTGGTGGTGGTACTCGAAGCATAACTTTTTAAACTACAACTGTCTCGTTGTAGTGTATTATTTTGGAAGGAAGATTAACAGTTTTATTTGGCCCGTAAGTTTGGCGGAAACTTTGAATTCTTGGGAACTAAGCAAGTCCGTTGAAATTCAGTCATTTTTTGGGTAATGTTATTAGAAATAAGTTGAGTAGAGAAGTGGAGTATATCAAAAAGCGATAAAATATGTTAAACATTACATACAAGTAGAGTTGATGATGTATCGCAGCTTGTTGAAGATGACGGGCTTCAATCCACCACAAGGGCTCCAGATGGAAAATTTGAGATGACATGTCCTATCGAGATACATCTTGATTCAAAGGGAGATAGCGGTAGTGAATAATACGCAGGTTTCATCTCTTATTAAGAGAGCAATTTGCTGTAAAAAGTTCCAAAATTTGGGAAAACCCTTAAATCACGGGTAAAATGCTATATTAAATTTAAAAACGTTATTCCCAATCATTTTGCATCAATATTATTCCTCGCTATTTCGTCAATTTTACTTATTTGCAAAATTTTTTAGAATTGTAATATTTTCTGCGCAGTTTCTCCCAGCTCTCCAGAGACCTCCATTTTGTAAGTTTTAGGTTATAATGAAAATGACTCAAGGAAAGAAGAATAGTTTGCCATTATTGTAAAGCTACTTCTTCCAGGAACTCGGAGAATAAAGTAGAGTTGTATGTATGGGATAAAATATATTCTTAATCAAGAGCAAAATCCATCTCCCCCACAGAACAGAGACTCTCCAGCTGAACCAAAAAAGCAGTACAGTAACCATACGATAGCCTCCAAAATCTCCTAATGTTTATTTAGGATTTTCTCAATTTTTTTCTTACCATCTTCCAGCCCAGCGTTCCTTTGCCTTACGGGAGAACTGTTAGGTAGGCTAACTTGGTTGCTTCCAAAATGCAAATATTTGCCCAAAGGAAATGGGAAGGTCTTTGGTATAGGTACATGTATATCCTTTACAAATACGTGTACATACCCTCTCCTATTATATGCGGATCATCATATTATGTAACGCTCCAGAAAGGTCTTCGCCTTCCAAGCAATTTCGCGAAAAGCTTTTTTAAGTTAATGAGTAAATAATCACGAATCCAACTCTCCCACCCTCTTCGTTTTTTTCTGTCTTCTATTGGCGTGGAAAACGGTGCTGTTTTTTTCTTCTTTCAAATTTCTCCTTTTCTTTCTAGATTTTTTTATTAGTCAAATACGCTTTATATATCTATGCATATAATTCACATATAGTTAACATACAACCGAGCTTTTATATACTTTCTCCGCACAAAATCCTCCTTCTTTTACCATCTTACAGGCTACACGCTACATTCACAAATAATTCTATTTTGAAAAAGTACACGCTGCAATACACATCGTATCATCATCATCATCATCGCTCCCCAACAAACACTCCGGACTCTGCATCCTGTTACAATTTCCGTTTTATTTACACGGTAAATATGCATATAAAGATTCCCCTAGATATTTACAGACATTTTATTAATAATACACTACCTATACTGCATTGTACTGGATACACTCACTATATATCTACTATACTACCTATTGTACGCTTACATTTTTATCTTTTATCCTTACCCAACAATAGCAACATTCACATTTTTTGTAAGTGGGCATGTATGAAACCCCTATTTCGTTTACAACAAACATTCCATTTATTTACATCAATCTACTGCTACTAAGTATGCGGATATTTCTCCGAAACAGATCATCACAGAATTATTAGAAAAATTGATACAAGAATAGAACGAATCACCTGCCGTAGGTATGGCTCCAACAGGGGCTCGTCATTGGAGCCATTCCTACGGATAGCACACTCATTGTATTTTCACAAGAAAACGAAAACCTTTCTTGTTCCAATAAAAACAACCATGTCAATTTCAATAGCTATTTATTCTATTTCCCTTTTTACACAACGACAACATCACAAGCAGCTCAACATTGACATATTGGGAAACAAAGCACACAACAACATGTATACACGATGTAAATACCTATAATACAGAAAGCACAAAGCACAATTTATACAGCTACAGACGCGCTTTTCTTTCTTTTCTACACAATATCAATTGCTACACACTACACCAGGTCACGCGTGTTATACGTGACATAATGTTAAAAGTTACAATAAAGTAGTAACATTTCTTAAAATACATCTTATCTAAATTTATCCCTCTGACCCTTACTTTATATCTATTAAAAACATTGTACAATTCTATTTCGTATAATATTTTTTGGGGTAGTAAACTTATTCAAATTACCTTAATTCCTTTACGATCCCCTCTATAGAGCCCATTTAAGATTATCCTTAAAAAGATAAATGTATCCTGTAATATTAAAGAATTAAACTATGAATTCGAGTAACTAACTCTGCTTAATAAAGTGTCCAGGTAAAGGTCAGGCATGCTGAGGCAGAAATATTTCTGCGCGCATTTTAAATATCACACTCGCACTTGAGAGAAAACATTACATTACAACAACAACAAACAACTCACGGTATTTTTTTCTTTTTCCAATGTAAAACACTGTATCTATTTTAAGAACTTGTAGGGTTACTGTAATAATCCTTAATTAGTATTTTGGTAAGAATCCTGTAAATAGTGTTTTTAACAGAGTTTTTTTATACGATTGTACATTCACAGAGAGCGTAACAACAAGTAGCAAGGTATTAAGGTATATAATAGATTGTATATATGTATTGATAAAGGTATACCTAGTATACTGTATATATTACGGCGCGTAACATCTGCGAAGTCGACACACAGATATGCAAAAACCCTTTTCCGAATCCTTTTGCTCACTATCATCTAGCACACTGCACCGAGGGGGAATAATGGGCACATTACACAAAATACCCGAAAAATAATACACCTGCAGTACCTACCTACTTTGTAAAAGATAAAGAATATGTAGAATATAATTAAACGTTATTTTGTTATTATACGACGTTGTATTAATATTATTATACAAAATACCCAAAAAATAATACACCTGCAGTACCTACCTACTTTGTAAAAGATAAAGAATATGTAGAATATAATTAAACGTTATTTTGTTATTATACGACGTTGTATTAATATAATCTCTCTCTACAACATTTTATATATAATTATCTCTACCTTTGCACTTTTCTCATTCCATATACACACACACATGGAATTTGTGAACGCATCATATGGATAATCAAGTTTTCCGTAGTTTAAGCTTAGCTCAGCTTTATGATGTGCAGTATAAAGAAAGGTTTAATAATGGTTATAAAATAAACGTGCCGCCATTAGAAATGCGGTCACGTTTTCAAACTGGGATGTTGATAACTTCTAGCCCGAAGAGTAGAGTCACCATCGTGGAAGTATGTCGGCAAAATGTTGTGTGTGACTGGGAGTACAATTTTTTTTGTAGGATTTTAGATAACAACAGCGATCTTGGCGAAATGGTACATTTTTATCTTGACATGTACCACATCTTGGGAGAATATAAAATGCTGCTGTGCCTAGGTATATAGCGTGTATGGAAGTATTTGACCTCTAACTACGCCAAAAGCATTTTGAACGAAGATCGTGTATGTATGAATGGTTTTGTACCAAATCGTTCTTGGTAACATGTTCCATATTCTCAGAAAAGTAAATTTTTGACAGGTGTAGATCGGTATTTCACTTTCGGGGAAAGTGTCTGGTTTGAGTCGGATTGAGACCAGAAAGCTAATGGAGGATAGGTAGGGATGTGTAAGAAAGAGTGCACGCGTTTGAAAATGATTGAATCAACACGAAAAGCATTTTGTCATCAGTATTGTCCACGTGTATGTCTGTGTAATTCACACGGACGACCACCTGTCCCTGCATTATTAATTCGGAACATACGTATACCTGGAGTTGTAAAAAGCAGTTGCAGACAGAAGGGACCAACGATAGTAGGGTAATCTTGTTAACATCACACACATACACACACACATTCAATGACAACTTTTCTGATCCTATTGCCTTCTATCCCGACGAGTTAACCTACTTTGTCTAGTCAGCACTCAAGACCACAGCAAATTTTCTGTTAGACAGACTGACATTGAAACATGAGTGCAATCTTGTATCAAAAGCTTGAGCATTTCTTTAAAAATTCTTTTTATATTATTAGTCTCTTTCTCCCACAAAATGGTACAACATACACCCCGCCACACACGCAGAAACGACCTAGAAAAGCGTGCTTACTTAGATATGTACCTGTAGCTTTTGTAGGGCAAATAGCAGCTGGTTATAATTATTATTATAAATCAAGTATGTAAATGTATATAAATGTGTAAACGATATATGAAAATTCCACTTTGCTACTTTGTGACACAGAAAAGATCTGCTGATGGTGAGATGATGTGTCTTATGGGGGATTTGTGGGGATTTGGTGGGAAGTGAAACCACGTCATCCTTTATTGCAGGTAATGAGAGAAAGCCCAGAAGCGTATAAAGGCACAAGTGATACGGCTCTTACGGGTTAGAGATAGAGATATATGCAATGTATACATACGCTACATCATATTAATTTCTAGTGTTGATTCGACCATAAGGATATACTTTAATATAATTTATGAAAGTGGGTAGATGCAGGTACAGCGCGAGAATAAGCACATGATGAATTATTAATGGAGTTGGGTGCCATTCAGAAAAAAGGGAAAGAAAAAAATTTCTCTTGAAGCCTTCGACAAGGTAGACTGCTGTGGTCAAAAAGCGTGTTAATGTAACGTAACGTCGTATGCAGTCACGCATATTTTATTCAACCAAGCCAAACCTTTGCATGCTACGATAGGCGTGTGATTTAATACTTCTTTCGAAATGAAAGCGTCCGGATACTGCTAGGTCGGGATGATTGGCACAAACTGTGTGTGAGTGTGCATAGAAGCAGGCACGAGAAGACAAAAACAAAAATGCACAACCTTGAATTTGAGACACACGCAGATCTAAGGTCATATCCTATCACACTCATGTCCTCATCATCATCGTTAAAAATTTGCTTTCATCACGAGCCCGACATAACATGTTTAAAGCACAAAACGAAAAAAACAGACACTTTAGACAACCTTGTCATGAACTGAGAAGTTGAGCTGATCAAGTGATCAAAGAAAGATTTTCACGGGAAGAACATTACAAAGCAGAGAGAGAGAAAGGTGCAGTAGCTCTGCACTAAGGCTGAGAATAGTTTCAATTGAAGGTGAAAGTTAAGATTACAGCATTGTAGGACTTCTTGAAAATGAAGTAAAAATGCATTTGTGTCTTACATAGCAAAAGCTCCAATTGACATCGATGATTTGATCAATCATTGCCATATTCTCTGCTGGATAGACAGCTCCCTTTTGAATTGAACAAAGAGAGAGAAAAATTGAAAATGGAAAAAGAAAGCGATAGATAAGTTACATGATGGAGATTCCATGATGATAAGGACACCTTCGAGACTGCTACATACTGTTTTTTGGCAGAAGAGAATGTAAAAAACGGGTATAACTATTGACATTTGATTCAATTGTGTGTCTAGTTGTCTATAGTGTCTACCTTTCTGTTACGTTGAACTTATAGGCTGCTCCAACAAAAAAATCATTTAATTTCTACCGTCGTCGTCGACTGTACCGTTTTTAAAAGCAGGTAAAAGTGTTTAACCTATTTCCAATTTAAGTGCATTTTGCACAAGGGCAGACGGGGTAAAGTTTCTTTCCACTTCACTCCACCATACAGCGTAACCAAATAAAAAAAGTGGGACAAGAGAGATGAACTACTAGATTATAAATTGAAAAAAAAACGACCGATGAAAAGTTCACTTCTTCTGATATCCGTTTCATTTCACTGGGGAAAAAAGCAGATGAAAAGTTTCATAGAAATCCAAATGATGATGATGACAGTAAAAAACGTATATAACATTTTGATATACAACGGGATGTGTGAATTTTACGGCGTACGTACAGGTTACACCAGCAAAGGCCATAGAAAACAGAGTATCGAAATGGGAGACTAGTAGTACCTTATGTATGTGAAATGTCAAGTGAAATTAAAAAGGAAACGACTTTTACTTTCGCTCCAACCAGTGGTCTGACTGAGGATATCTTTTCGACCTGTCAGAATGAAATATTTATCAAGAAAATAAAGCTCACATGGCGATGATGCGCCTATTGCCATTCCCATTCCTGCTGCAGACACTGCGAATTTTACTCTTTTGTTCAATTTGATGACGGTTCACTGCTGTTACAGCATATAACAAGACCAATCGTCAATATCCTTTCCATGACGGTGGCAAAAAATAAAAATGAGACAAACTATCATTTTTCTCGTATTCTCTTTTCCCTTCTACTTCCCTACAGGCCTTTTCCATTGTACCCCGCAAATAAAACTTCAAACACGTAAAAAAAATTCCCATAAATGGAACGCACAGGAGCCGTTCGACAGTGCAGGTCTGGAGAAAGTCGTGATTGGAAAACTAAAAAAGGCAAAGGATCAACGTCATCATCATCATCGATTACTAATCTATCGTGTATACGTGTCATGCTGAGCATCTCTCTCCGTGTGTGTGTGTGTGTGTGTGTGTGTGTGTGTGTGATCTGTCTGCTCTGGTGTTTTTTCCCCTGCAAAAACTAGAGATTTCTCAAGAGGAAAGGTAAAAGTGAGTAAAATCTGTAGCTAACTACCTTTTTCTGTTTGTGCAGTGCACACAAAAAGGGAAGAAGCTCGGAAGAGAGCCGCAAGCTTGACGGTAGGACTTGTGTTAGTCTTGCTTGTCGACAGATAAGAAGCGCATAAATGACGTCGACAGCGTAAAAGGAAACATACCTAAGTTATTACCGCTCTTACAAGCATATGTCGGCTTCATAATAAAAAAAATAACTGCATCAAATCCACTAGAAAAATGTTGACGAAAGCAGCCAGAGATAGATAGAGAGAGAGAGAATAGAGAGAGCTGAAGAAAGAAGCACATGCATGAGCAGCGCAATATGTGCACCTTGAAAAGAGAATCCGAAGAGAATATATATTCTATCCGTCTATTGACACAACCTACATATTAATGTATTTGCTTTTAACATTACAAAGGGAACTCAAAGAGAATACTAGTCAAAAACCGGGAACACGTAAAGGAAAAAACCTTGTCGTATATGGAACGACGACGACGACGACAAAATTTTCCTATATATGCAGTGGGATGAAGGCGGAAAGGTGGATGAAATAAGGGAAGTGGAGACACAAAGGATATCATAAATAAATCTTATTTCTACACGGTGCTGCTACAGAGCTTGTCATTTTTCCTATTTCACAGGGTCGAGTGTTTGTAAGAGGAAAAAAGGAGAGAGAAGAAATCAGATGAGAGGAAGAGGAAAAGAATGAAACGAGGGAACTGCTTCGTTTAGCTTTCTGTTCTGGCCTCCGACAAAAAAGGAAGCGGTACCGACCTTTGCTGTTTACGAAGGTGATTTTTCAAAGAAAATGCGTTTGCATTTTACAAGTGTGTACGTTGTTCGCGTTGTGAGTATCATTTCTTTGGTAAACGAAAGTCGTAAATATTTCTTCATTGTGCAGATTTGGTGTACATCATCATCATCATCATCATCCTCGTAAATATCAGCAGAGAGGTGCATTGTGATGATGGATGATAAATGGCTAGACAGTGATGTGTTCTTGCTCTTCCTATCCGTGTTTACACAGCTACTGCTCTTCCCTTCCGGTGTTGTTTCCCAAACAAAATCTTTAGCTGGTGTAGCTTCCGGTGTAACACCCGCAGTACTAACGGAAAGATTCGGGGATCCAGAAGGAATGAGCTGCATTGTTGCACTGCCTGTCCTTCCACCCGCTTCAATACTACAGGATACTTGGGAAGTAGACGAGTGACCGTCTGGCTGCAGACCGGTAGTCCCGTTACCCGTGTTGTCTACCGACAAGTTGTTGGAGAGTTTGGCAGGAGTTCCACCCCCGCAGTTGTTCAGTAACGCGGTTTTCTCAGGACTGGGGTTGCTGGAGGAAACTTGGGTGATGAGACTTGTTTCGGCTGGACGAGGAAGTAAGGAAGTGGCAGTGGTGGGCCTCCACCTCCGAATTCGTTTTCGAGCTGCTTGATAGATCCGATAGTAGAGAAATAAGATAACAGCTAAAGGTGCATAGAAGGACCAGAAGGTCGCAAAGATTTGGTAGAGTAAGTCTTGGTTGACGACGCATTGGTGTTGCGCAATGTTTTTGCTCCAGTGCTCGTCTTTCCAGCCCAGTTGACAGAGAGAGATAATTAGGGACAGGGCCCAGATTAATCCGATCATTGTCCCAATCCGTTGCGGACTTCGTTGATGAATGTAGTCTATGTCAGTCACGGCCCAGTATCTACAACAGCAAAGAATAAAAAAAATGCAAACCATCAAATAAAATCCAGACACGAACTCTGTAACTCTGTTGTTGGTAATTATTTTAAACAGTCCATAAACCCTTCCGTAAAACTACAACAAACGTTCCCTGCTGATGTACACAAAGCGTGCTGCTTCTCCAAACACTCCTGCCAACAACGGCGTTTAAATAGCACACCCCCATTAAATTTTTATGGCTATTGCTCTCTTCTGTTTTATTTGTTTATAAAATTATAAAATGAGACGGGAAGTCAACGACTTGATTCCCTCACAAATTATCACAAGCTAGAAGCGTGTAGTAGTCCCACCAACACTACTACTGGCCAACAAAAACGTTCGCACAACATAACACCGTCATCTTCTCTTTTCAACGGGAATTTATTTATGTACTCTCTTTACACACCAAAAGACTTCAATTCGCCATAATACGATCCCCCCAGAGCTAGAGCTCCTCTACCTGGAAATCCTTTCTGGGATATTATATGGATAAGCTGTCTGCTGTTTTGTGTATTCAAATAATTTCTCTTTACACACTACCACCACCGCCCGTAACAAGGAATCTAGTCCCTTTTGCCTGTAGAGTAGACAACAAGAGAGAGACTCTCTCTTTCACTGCTTCAGACAAGCGCCCAGACAAGTTGAAATGCTCCGTTGTCGTTGTTTAAGCTGGATTATACACAATTTCATATAAATGATCTAAAATAAACCTTAAGTGTATGACAAGAGAGCAAACCCCCTTTTTTACACGTAATTTCTCTGCTTATTTTCACAGGAATGAATGAACCATTAAGTCGGTCGACTAGACTCTCCCGCGCGCTGTTAGTCGCGTTGTCTCTGCACCATTTCAAGAGTCAACAACCAAGTCTGGTTTTCATGAATATATATGCCACTATTATGCACCATCAAGCACCATCAAGATTTTCCAACGTTTCTCCTTCATTTCATTCCCAATTTCATCTCATTCCTAATGCATGACTCCAACATCTCTTCCCACTACCAGCTTTCGTCTAACTTTCTTTCACTTTGTACACTGCACCCATTTCTCATGATTCTGGGAGAGAGTAGACGTGTGTGTTTGCGGAGACTCTCTCTCTCTGTGTACAAAGTACACACAGTTCCGTGAACCAGTGCAGCTGGAAAGAATACGGCCCAAATGTAAATAAAATTTTTCTCCCTGCCACTTGGAAATTTTGAAAAAGTGACTCATTGAATTTACATTATGGAGAAAAGGAATGTTCTCTCCTAAATAAATGACACCATTCCTCCCGTCAACCGTCAACCCATCGTTCCCCACCGGCACCAGCAGCAGTCATTCTTTATTTATTTATTCACTGCAGTTGTGTTTCATTAGTACATAGAGTAAGTCCACTATAATATTCGACTTTCCCTCCCCCGAAATCTGAGAAGCGTCACCGTTCAATGAGATTGAGATACATAACTATTTATACCCCAAGACGCCGTTAACTGCAGGAGGAGTCTTCACCGGACGAAATATCCATTTTAGTAACGACCGCCGACCGCCCGTCTGCTTCCTAGAAAAGCGGCATATGAAAGTGACAAGCGAAAATAAAGTGTGAAGGTTCCTTATAATCCTTTACACATTTTATGACTCAAGAAGTGCGCCAACTCCCGTGACATAACACAAAACACAATTGGTGTATTCAGCGTGGTCAACTTGTAAATATTACAGCAATATTGAACACCCCACCAATAGGCATACATCAGCAATTTTCGTTTTATACCGACGGGTTCATGAATTAAAAGTACATAACAATAACAGTATGCCCAGGCAATTAAGTCAGTTCGCGTAGCTGTTGGCGGTAAAACATTAAAAGAATTTAGTTTTTCATGAAGAACCTCTTTTGCATACGTTCATTTTATGATCTCCTCTTTCCTAACAACAAGTAAGAGTGTTTGTGTCGGCACCGGCAGCACGTTCGATCGGTAGAGAGGCACACAGTCTATTTGGCTTGCAGATGTCAAAACAAGGAGAGAAAAACAGCTTCCTAAAAAAGAAAGATTATAGCTGCTCCTGTTTTGCAAGAGTGCAAACTGCCACGTCGTAGTAGCGCGTCAAGCGCGCGTGTTCTGCCATCATTGTTTACACTACTTTTTTTCATCATTTCTGGTACTTTTTCGTGCTTCTGATGTTTCATCATCACCTTTTGTTTGACTTTCATTCTATCACATTGGAAGAGACAACAGGGTGGAAGTGTGAGCTTGTGTGCGCACGTGTGTGTGTGTGTGTGTAAAAACTTACTGGAGAAGAGTGTCTACGTTTTGTATATAAATGTTTACACAGATTCGCCGTTTTTTTATGGTCGATAACGGATTATATTGAAATTGGAAAGATAGGAGCTCAATGTAATGTAATAAATATTAGTGCTTTCGAGGAAACCTAAACAAACCACTTCTCCCTGGCCGTGCCTACTTTATCTGCATACAGGATTAGCTATTTTCTCTTTCGATCAATATAAATCAAATAAAGGACGTATCTATATCTCGTATTTGTAGTTGCTCAGCTCAGAGGTGATTGTCTCGATCGGTATATTACAGCGAACAGGGGAAACATAATCCCGTAACTACTGCGATGATCTGTGGTGGTGGCGGTTGGGAGAGGATCAAGGTGAAATGTCAAGGCGGAGTAAGTTTCTGTTTGCCTTACAGAAATGTACGTATGAATTTTGGTAGGTTGAGGTTGCTTATAATGAAATACAATATTAATGAAAGGATCTAACTAGGAAAAGGTATGTAAACGGTCCCCGGAGAGCCATTACTATTTTGCTAAAAGATGATTTCGTGTGTAAGCTGATTACAGAAAAGAGTAACGGAGAAATGCTCTCTATTTTTCACGTTGGTGTGGGTTCAAGTGAAAAATAAAAGAGAGGGAAAGGTAAGGTAACTGTTTATATTTGTTAACTACAAACACGAACATTTGCGTTTCAAGGTCGTTTATTGTAACCCAAGCCGATTAAAAACTATGGTGGGTATTTGTGTCGCAATGAAATGAAAACATTCCGCGTTAAAATAGGGAATCCCTTATTGACCTTTATTTTGCGATTTACTGAATAAATGACGTTACATCGTTTGAATCAGTAGCGCTGATTTTTTTGTGTCAACAGCTGGCCATGGCATTTATTTTTTATTCCTAGTAAAATTTTTGACGTTGTCATTTGGGAATGAGCTGCTTTACTACATTTACCAAACTAAAAGAAAAAGGGTGGCATTTATTGTTCCAGAGCAAATAATTAATTTTCCAGAGAATAAAATTATTTTTCCAGGAAACGTCGCTTATC
>JAHZNE010000304.1:0-13801 GCA_027744055.1 Callyntrura sp. NNG-2020 | reverse complement strand
ACGGGGCTTAAATATCGTACGACAGTAAGCGTACAATATCGTTGCTTGATGCTCCACTCTTTTATTGCAGTTTATCAAGGGCAGCAGGACGCCTTTTTTTAGTATAGCCCATCGTTCATGTCCATCCATTCATCCATGTTATTTATGCGACCTTTGAGGATTTCACTTTGTGTATGGTTTAAAGTGCATTATCAATCATCATCTAATCAGGTCTGGTACCACAATATCCCTCATTGGAACATTCTAATTTGCGTTACAATAAACTGTACAGCTGCCCCAATAAAAAATAATATCCTTTGATCTGAACGCGACAATAACTTATTGAAAATTTCATACAATCACAAATGGCATCCCACAGCACTGGACGAAACACTGAATCAGGTTATCTGACATCGTCAGAAAATCCATGAAATGTCCTATTAACAGATACCACTAAATAAAATTAGCAATTTCCTGCCGAGATATTGAAAAATTAATTGATGAGAATTAATAGTGAACGCCCCTCATATTTATAAAAATCTATAAATTACAAGTCCAGAAATCTTTGAAATGAATAGACCTCTTAATTGCTGGCAACTTTTTAAAGCAACAGCTTAGAAAATAACTGTCTGTAATCTGTATGCACATTATATATGGGTGAATAATGCTTTTATAGCTGGATGTTGCAATACACTAGTCTGTTGATCCTTCTTCTCTGCTAAAACATGTATCGATATTTTTTATTTCACAAATTTTTAGAAGTCGCATCATATCGACATCGCCCAAGCCATATACATGCTTACTTGAACATGAAAACTCTTTTTGAAAAGGGTAGTAGTGATGATAATCAAGCATGAAAGCATGAACCAGGTAATCTATAGACTGACTGGGTGTAAATACAAACTCTCTGTGGTAAACGTTTTACGCGTCATTTTTCTTGCCCACTGCAGTGGCCGGCCTAACATTTAAGTAGGAATCACGATTTTGTGCCTAAACATACCATTTTACCAGATTTTAC
Source organism: Callyntrura sp. NNG-2020 (assembly GCA_027744055.1). NCBI lineage: Eukaryota > Metazoa > Arthropoda > Collembola > Entomobryomorpha > Paronellidae > Callyntrura > Callyntrura sp. NNG-2020. The sequence continues at coordinate 12,804 of JAHZNE010000304.1, read as the reverse complement.
CACACCCTCCCTAAAACATGATCCTACTCAAGTTCAAGTATATTCCGCTGAATATTGTTTCGCTTATTAATATAATAATAATAATAACATTAATCAAACTATTTGTGCCTATAAGTACCTACATCTCATTACTTACATTATTTTTATTAATAAATGATCAAAAAAATCCGGATAATTTCCATATATTTATTTACACATCTTCGTTCCGTTACTTTACAATTTACTATGTACGACTTGTTTGCTAGGTCTTTGAGTCTTTCTTATTCATATTTAATGTAATAGGTTTGCCAAAGGCCACATAAGCCATTATAATAATCATAATCATAAAAATGAATTTGTAGTTGAGATATTCGAAAGACACAACAACAATACAAGACCACAAAATAATGAAATGTCTAATATATCTCCACCAACATGTTATATATTTTTGAACATCCCAAGTTACAAATTTTCGCTTATAGTCCTCCGCTTACAGCCATCATTAGACCAAAACATCTAAAATTTCAGAATCAGTATTTACACCCCACAACTTCACCACCGCACCACAAACATACTCGAAACATCGTAAACCACTAACCACTAGAACAAAACGCTGCGCTATTGTTATACGTAAACACGTCATCATACGCGGAACACGAGGGGTGATATCAAACTACATCTCAGATTCGACGTTCAACTAAAAATCTCTTCTGTTGTTACTACACGCCTGTGCATTACGTTCGCATTATCGTCATCGCCATCCCTCTACATTCGACTTTTATGCGATGATTAATTCAATTTTATGTCTACCTCTCTACATACCTACTTGTATATCCTGTACGAGAAACTGTACAGCACAGAGAGGACTTCCCGAAATAAAATATTTATGAGGATGATGCCACCAAAACGCCGGCAACAGATTACAGTTTGATAGTGACCACAATGTCTCTATGCAGGCATGTTTCTTCAAAAAATAATAATGAAAATAACAACAGCGAAGAAAACTATGACTCTGTCAAGTAGGTATGTGTGATATACTAATTGTAAATTTACAAAGGTAGCCTAACGCCAACGTCCCATCTTAAGCAACATTACCTCTCCTTCTACCTCCGTGTGCAGCTCAATATCATAAAATCAATTCTGAATTCTGAGTATTCCTCATGCTTGCTCATTTTCAGTGTTACGCTCTCACAAAATTCATAGATCACATACATTCAACGTCAACGTACACCAAAATATTTTCATGCGGTGGCTATCCATACTTGAAGGCACGCACCCTTACTGCCATATATATACTACATACGTACTTAAGATATAGGGATGACGCGACGGTATGCATTTTGTATGCAAATGAATGAACGTGCTCTTGGGAGCTTAGCCAGTAAAGGTAATCATGATGAAATTTTTACGTAAAAGCCCACATTATGCATTGCTTTGTCGTCAGATATAAATGGAAACCTTCGTTCTATTTTCAGTCGTTCATATGCATTCATCGGCCTGCATTCAAACATCAATCCCGACACATTTGTAAGTACATCCGTGCTTGTAACATCTCGCATTACATGGAATGGCTTGACACATTTACTACTCTTGTGTAGGTATGATCATGGACATGAACGAGATTTAAGAAGCGTCGAGCGAGAAAAGTTGTTTAAATAAATATTTAGCATTTAGTATACCTATGGTGCAACTTTACAACGTGAAACTACAACCGCGTGTTCAAACGTCCTTTAATCAGATCAATCTTGGCTTTATAAATTTTTGTTTTTTGCCTGTCAATTTTTTCTTCATGTATCTTGTAAAGTAGGAATGCGAATTTTGTGCATATCCTTTTTTCAATTTGGTGACGATCATTCTTCACAATCATATTAGACTGTTGGTGATGATGTGATGCGTGTAATACGTGGTCTTTTCATGTAAAGTCATTTAGTGGATCATACTATAATACGATACAGAGATATGTTTATATACGATGCATACAATAATTTCTTTCATCCGTCTTGCTCTTTCTTTCATATTCCTCCCGATGACGACGATAAACGTGATGTACGAGCTGGGGATATGCTGCTGTTAGCTGTTAAAAAAAATTGACAGTTACACAAACCTTGTCTATTAGTACCTAAAGAACGTCAGCAACGACGCATTTTAGCCATTTCAGTACATTTGAAAAGGATGGGCACGACATTTATGATGCGTGCCTACATGCACTACAATACCCGGTGCATTTGTATAGTCTGAAATAATAGCACATATAGAAGAAACTCGTATAAAAGCAGAAAATAGTGCCGGCTGGTCAACAGTAACACCATTTTTACATCCGTCTTCTCTCCAACAAATTATTGCAAGTCTGCAATTTTACCAAATCTTTGTTCCTTTCATGTATATCCTGACGTTATACGCAAAGGTTATTAGGTATTGTTTCTGGGCTCCTGTTCAATCATGCAGCAATCAGGTCCACTTTGTGCATTTTACACCATCATTAGGTAATAAATTGTTCGTGGCTTGCCTGTACGTCCGGTTCGGTCCAGTCTCCAGACCATGAAACACAACAACCACTTGTATTTTATGTCTCGTAATTGGTATCTGCATACGAAACAAAAAATCTGTAATTTAATTTTCGTCTCCAAATAAAAACTCCTTTTATATATGCGAGCATAAAAACAAATCTCTAATTCATTTAATCACTGTCATGTGAATATATAACCTACTTCTTTAATCATATTAAATAAACCAGCACCCAAGTCCAACTTTGTTTATACAAGCGTATTTTGAAGTTTACAATAAATACTCCCATTTCACTTCCTCATAAATTTTTGAGAATCCTCCTCGATGGTGCTCCGTATTGACGGTGAGAGTGAGGATGAGAAATGGGCCTGATTTAGTTTCAGTAGAAGTGCTGTATGGTTTCATCACCCTCCTCATCCTTGGTTTAAACTTTAAACTCTCATAAATTGTCTTATATATCAATGTGCATTTAAGTGCATTCTTTTTACAAGCTTTTAAACTCACATCCAAATCCAAACGTACATCCACTATTTTAACTCTCTTCTGTGTCCAAATATGTAGGTATTAACCATCTTGAAACCCATCATCGTACACGGATCCATTTACATAAGCATCACATTAAAAGAGGAAACTTTCGTGGGATCATCAATACTGAGGCACTTACAGACGGCTCGCAGCAGCAACACAACAACGTGCATTTACCAACTAGATGCATATCTTCGAGACATCACCACATATTAGGTATACAGCACTATAGACTATGTTGTGTTGTGTGTGTGTAAATGTGTACTAATCTCGCTCAAGTTATTTTCTCAATAATAAAGTCACATGTATTGTTGTTGTTGTTGCGTTGTGTATTATTTGTATTACTGTTGTTACCTTGTACGATGTTCTCATCTTTTCGTGAGGATGACGATGATGATGATGATATTTTTATAATGTAGCGTTATCATATCATGCACAGCACTTAAGGCATCTCTCTCTCTCCTAACATTACGCATCTAGTGGAGTTGTTTCAAAGAACGTTGTATAAGTCCAATAACGTTGTGCTGCTAACACTCTTTGCTTCTCTCCCAGCAACTTTTTCTATAGACATATGCAGCAGCTTATCCCCTTCTCTCTCGCTCACCTGAAGTTTTACCTTCTATGAGTAATCAGTAGAGTTTCGTGTAAGGACCAGGTAAGACGAAGGCTGTGTTGCTGCTGCTCAAAATTTATGTTGGGTTTTCCCTTCATCTCTCTTTTGACTCGCTTGAGCTGTTGCAATATAACGTAACGCTTTTCTTGCCATATACACGTTTACGAATTCAACGCAAGAATATAAGGAGATGAGAAGTGACTGTTTTACTAAAAACGAGCAGAAGGCAAAGCAAACGAGGGCCAAGCCACTTTTTCGATTCAGTGCTGGTGTATACTTCACCCCATTTCTTCCAGAGAATAGGGCTGATATTTCGTGACTTGAAAGATCTGATGAAGCAAAAAACAACGGTATCATTTCAAGAAGTTTAGTACTTGTTTTATGGTAGTTTATTTGAACTGTCTGCAGAGTGAACGGCGGATGTGAAGAGGTTGTCTTTGAAAAGGTAGTAATAATAACTACAGCAAAAAAAGGACAGAAGATAATTATATCAAGACATACGGCTCACGGGGTGGGGGGTGAGTGAGTAATATCAGTTGACAGTTGGAATTCCACCTGTAAAAAAGTTTTCATGATACTCTGTGATTTGGGGTGGCTCGCGCAGTGCGTTTTTACAAGGCAAGAGGGGAAATAACAACTCTCCCCTTTCGCTCGTCTAGTTTCTCGTGTGGGATGGAAAGTGGTCGGTCATAAGTAGAGAGAAGCAATTTCTCATGCGTTTGCCAAGAACCATTTGACTTGCTAGTGCGTTAAGAAGAAAGGCAACATCATTGCTCTGTTGGGATTACCTGTGGTATTTGGTTCTCCATTGCCGATGATGACCTTGTTGGAGTGAGCGTTCAATTGTTTTGTTCATGGACGCACAATACTAAGTAAACTGGATGTGTGAGACGTGAGCTATATTTGTTTTGTGACTGCTTTGTGGATCTTTGAATGAGAAGGTGAAACTTGAAGGGTTGTATAGTTTATAACACTGTCGCCGGAAGGACGATTATGTATTGTTGTTCCTTGGACTAACTGGACTGTTTCATCTCGTTTTCTTATGTAGGACGTTGTATACCCTTTATGTAAGCAGTAAATGGACTATTGTTCATCCTTTGTGCTAAATTTGTTGTACTCCTGCGTTCCATGAGAAGATCAAGGATATTTGCATTCTTTGCGGATGTCGGCGTGATATATAGTGGGGGACCGTAGGTGGTGGTGGTATGCGCATGCAGCGCTGATTAGGCAAGACCATTCAGGAGGATTATGTTGGTTTTAGTGAAAGTGACAATAGCAAACAACGGCAGGAAGAACGCAAACAGGGCACAGTTTTTGTTAAGTCTCTGCTGAAGGAAATGATAAAGGATGACGCTTTGACTATTTTCATTAGCTAACATTCAACACTTTTAGTCAGCAATACACGTGTGTCAACTTTTTAACAGTAACATCATCAACGTTGGGGGTGCAAATTATACGGGAAACGTTGTTTGACGACGGCTGCTTGACTGCATCTTCCCCATAATTTACATACAGTCAGTAGAAGACGATGTGATTGTAACAACAACAATAATAACAAGCAAGATTCATTGCTGTTTATCTGTATATGATTTTGCATCGCCATCATGAAACAGTTGACTATTAGGAGCTCATAACGGAAATTAATTATGTAGATGCGAGCCAGGAATATACCTATTCCCTTATTGCCCATTGTTTGTCACCTAATTACGAAGAAGTGGAAAACAAAAAGCAATTTTTGCAAAATTGCATATAAAAGCAAATGCAGAGAAGGAAGTGCCAAAAATGACAAAGTCAAAAATAAGACATTTTTTACTTGTGGGAGGTGATGGGACCATAAACACAATCAAAATGCCGCGCATCACCCTTAAAAAGTCACTTGTTTTAGCTGTACTAGTAGGATCCTTATTTATTGTTAGTGTATCTGGACATCCGCAAGCGGAAGGAGAGAGTAATGTAACAAAGAGCAACAACACCACCACCCCCACAACTACTGACGGTGGCAATAACACGTCCTCTTTAGCTAATAGCTCTAGTATTAATAGTAGTAATAGTAGTGTTATATCAAGTTGTGAGTGCGTCGGGGGTTTGCCATGTGAGAAGAATCGAACCTCTACGGATTGTCCCAACGGGAGGGTACTTGCCCGCGGAGATTGCTCATGCTGCTTTGTTTGTGCCAAACAATTAACGGAAAGTTGCAACAATGATGACGCTCCTTGCGACTCGGATTACGGATTGATGTGTGGATCGGATCACAAGTGTCAAGGTACGCATTTTTACTGGGTCATCCTTATTACGTTTCCCCTATTCCCTTTCTATTTATCTGACACCCAATGTCTCCCACGTTTTTAAAGTCATGTAACATCTAACCGCTGCTGTATGACAACACCAAAAATTGGCTGTTGCATTGTACATGATAGTTTACATCATTTTTCAAACCCCCGAACAAATTAGCTTCATTAAAGTGTTTTGAAATCATCGTAATTTTTATCATTAGCTGCAATTCCCTGCACATATGTACTTATTGACCGGAGGAGCCTTTTCTCGTACCGCTAATTACAGCTTGTATAGGAATTCTTATTTGTCTTGTGTACTGTCCCAAGAGGCATATTGCAATGTTATTATTATCAGTTATTAGTATTTATTATTATTTCATTTTGACATGAGTGTGCGCATTTCTATGTCACTTGAATAGCCCCACCATTTTATAAAGCTGGCAAAAGCTTTCATTAAAAATTGCACATTAATTACCCTCTCTGCTAGGGCTACATAATGCACTTCTTTCAATTGCGGTTATTGCCGCTTGCAGTCTGTTGCTTGAACCGCTACATATACTATTACACCTATGCATACTCGTTACGTGGTTTCAGCTACTCACCACACAGCACTGCCACTAGCAATTAGCTATCATGCGTGAACTAACAAAAGTATACAGGACAGATAAACAGCAATGTCTTCTTCATTTAAAGTCTCGTGTTTGCGATGACGATGATGAGGATGAACACAAGGTGTGTAAATGTGATTTACGGATTAAATTTTTCCAAGTTACGCAAGCAGACCCCACGCCATTCGTCATTCATTAGCTTTTTTAATTAAACTAGCCAGCTTTGCGACGACGACGACGACGACGACGACGACGGACGTACAATTTGCTATTATTAGACAAATTATATTGAAATTACAGTTTTGTATTGTTTGAAAATATGTCTTGTTCAGTTGTTCAAATAAAGCAGGAATTAATGAGCCTCACACACAGTCATGTAAGCTATACAAGAAGGATGTTATGCAATCTTCCTCCTCCTCGTTGTGCACTTTACACTTTGCCTCTCCTCAGACAGAGTTATCATTTAACTCTATCATTATATCATCAAAAGGGGTATGTATTGAAGTAAACATTAAAAGTACGTTACTTCGTCACTGTGAAATAGATTTTATTGAGATACCATTATTATTATTATAACTATTGTCAGTAAAACTGTGAAAAAATCATATACAACAAGAATAAATAAACTGCCGGTGCAATTTAAATAGGTACGTGTAAATTTCATTGTGTTGCGTTTTGCATCGTTGTCAACAGCCTGTATAGTTGCTCTTGTAGGTTGGCCGTTGGCCGGTCATTTTCCTTGCGATTTTGTAACATTTTACAGTAAACTTCAGGAATGATTTACTACTGGTAGAAACGTGTACACTTTAAAGTGGTATTAGCCATTATATAATAATTAGATGGTTGCTGATGAACTGCAAAATTTGTTTCAATCCAAACCCATTTATAATACAAAATTTTATACTATATTTATAAGGGACATATATAACATTTTAACAGGTTTCTTAAGTCTTTCTTGTAACGAGTTACAAATTTTTATGATTTTAAAAAGTACTTAGTAAGCAAGTAGCAAGTAACCGTAAGTATATCCTCTCCTATTGACTGTCATTATCGACATTGTTAAGGAATCAGGTAGCGGTGATGGTCATTGTTGCTTGCGAAATTCGAGAACGCTTTGCTGTAACTTTATATCTTATCCTTTTAAAGGAGTATAAACATTGGAAGGGCATTGTGAGCATAAACATTTCATAAGACTAAACATTACAGTAAGCTTTTTGTAAGTAGCACTAAAAGATCATTAAAAACCCTATCTTTCGAAACTGAAAATCGGCATAACTTTTACTTCGTCATAATTTATTTTTTTCTGACGACCAAAACAAGATAGTCCATTTATAGCTAACTCGTTTTTGACGTTTGACGATGGCAATATTTTGTCCAAATAACATGAGCTCATCTGTTCTCATTTTCTGATCACATCACGAAACGTATTTGCTTTCTATGACATTTTAGAAAAACAGGTTGATTTGATGAATGTGAAGACAGGGCAGAGTGGCGTTCACGTAACATTGGATTCCTTCTGCACAAAAACGGCAATGTGTGAAGTGTAACGAACAAACAACAAAGCAAGAAATAGTTTACAACAACTAGTAAATTATGACATGCCGTTTTCCTGCTTCTTTCTTTACTTTTAACATCGTCGTTTATTTGCGCTCCCTGTTAAATAAGAAAATATAGGCAAAACGGTATGATATAAGATATTACTATTTTTTCGTACGTAACCTTATATACAACCAGCAAGAGGACTACCGCCACGTTAAGGGAGACAAAAAATATGCAAATGTTGAACTAAAAGGCAGTGAGTAATAAGTAGAAAAAGAAGGGACATTATAATAATAAGCACATAACCTACTTGATGAATTCATTGATATTCCATGCGTTTTCTTACTGCCTGCTGCTGATCATGTTGATGATGATGACTTGTTTAAATGAGCAGTGTTACCAATCTTGCGTAGGTAAGTTAACTAGTTATTACCATAGCTTGACTTGATCTCTCTTCCACTGACGCGGACCGACCGTCTCAAATAAAAGTGTAAGTTGAATGGCCGGTATGTAAAAAGTAATCGCAGTCACATTATTTGCAATGTTACATAATTACCACACCACCATCCCCCATCACTCACTCACGGGGGGATACCTACATTATAATTTTTAACAATCGATACCATGAAGAACGATAGTATCAGGAGTTTTATCATTATCAACAGCAACAGCAGCACCGTATTTGATAGTCACAGGCAAAAAAATGAAAATCAATAGCAAACTACACAACTGCACGCATCCTACTCACTATTTATTTCTCTCTCTCTCTCTCTCTCTCTCTTTGTCATATCAATCTGATATAAAGTGAACTACCTAGTTTACCACTGAACAGGCGTGAAGCAACAAAGAGCTCATTTAAACGGCATCGCATTTTTGTGTATGATATTATAGGGTTTTATGCAGATGAGGAGCGATATAAGTAGTCAATTATGAGCTTGTGATTGTATTTTATGAGATACACGCAGGAATGAGTAACGCATCATTCTCATTTTCCTTACATTGTTTCTTGACACTTAACAATATAGGCCGTTTCAAACATGTCGACTGATTACTGAAGCTGCTGTAGGAAAAAAACAAACACTGATACGTGATACGATTGCCGTTTAACTATTTTTTACTTGCTTATATGACTGCCGTTCAAGTGGTTCTTCTGTCCGAAGGGTATTTGACGATCTGTGTACATAAACATGTACATAAATGGATGGATGGAATGAAGACACTTTATATGAGATACTCCCAGCGATAGGAAAAACTGTTCACACTGTTTTTCGCCATTTTTAGGAAAAACGTGCAAACTTTGTAAACATGTTAAAATGGAGGTATCCGCCCTAAAAGTGAGAAAAATGTGGGCTTCCTGTGTTTGGTACGGTAATTCATTCACTTCATTCATTCAAAAAATGAAATACTTATTTACTTCTTGGATCTACATACCTGCAGAGAGGAGCAGGGTGGTGGGTCATCGTTACGCGTTACATTAGCATTACATCCTTTACCGTTACAATTATTGCTTATTTATTCAAGTACTACTACTTCTCATGAAATATTACAATTGTTAAAAAAAACCATACTGTGCAGTACAAAAAGGTAATGTACATTGTTAAAAAGATAATTCAAAAACAATTTAAATGTACATGCAACACTTCTTCAAAAACTCATGCATACATCACCCATCATACATCATGTGCCAATGAACAGTAATAATATAATTATGTTTCGACTCCGTTACCTCCATGTTTGGCAAAAGTGAATTTTTTAAATGATGTTGATTAGTATATTTTTTGAATTTGGGATGGCACCGTTCACGCTTCTTTGTGCCATGTGTAGACATATCATGAACATCATCAACAATCACGGTGTTGTTTCTACGCTGCCAGCTAATCATACAAGGAAGCCTCAAAAAGCTATAACAGTAGCCACCACCATATTTTAGCAATTTACAACGAATGAATGAATGTAATGTTAAGTGTCTCTTTGTAAAAAAATACAAGGGAAACTGCAGCTGTCAAAGTGGAATTTGAAGAAGCACTCTGTGATACAGTAATGCTGTATTGATAGCGAAAAGTAAATTTTGTGAGTTTATCCTTCCTTTTTAGCTGTTGATGTTATCTTTTTTGAATGCACTTACAACTGTTTGCATTGGTCCATGTAGCCGTTTTAGCCTAAATACTCCTGTAGCTAGCCAAGCCTCAAATGAGGAATCAATGAGATACCAAATTCTCTTTTAGCTTTAGTTTAGTTTAGTCTAACAGTGAGTCTGTCTATTTTGTGTTTTTCCGGTTGTGTGATTTTGAAATTGCGGTATGTGTTTGGTGCGTCATTATATCTATTCATTGGTCCGTTGATGTGTTTATAAACAGAGGAAAAATACAGATGCCAGCACATTGTTCAAAAGCAAACAGAGCTTCAGTGTTTTTTTGCTAGTAAGGTAATTACGAAGAGTTGATGATTTTGGGAAGTTGTTTTTGATCATGAGAACTGGTTAAGTTAAAGAAGAAGATAACAACAACGGATTTACTAGTAATTGAATAGTGGTCTTGTTCGTCATGGGAAAAGGGCGGATTTTTGGGGAGATACGCCACCTTTTTTGAACAATTAGGGACGAGAGAGACCCGCAAACAACGAGGTAAATCATCACTGTCGGGCATAAACAACAAAATCAGCTCTACATTCTCTCTCACACAATAAGGATAAGAAATAAGACTCAATAAATACTGGCGGTGCAGTGGTGACGAAAGAAATCTGACATTTTTATTGAATAAAATGGAAGTGTGTGTAGGGAAAAATGTGCTTATAATATGCTTGCTACATAATAAAGTATTTTTTCTCTCACTTTGTCAGCCCCACTCACAACGAGAAAAGAGCGAGATTTCAAGAATATTTTCGAACTGAAAGAAATATTTGCTTGTTTCACTCCTCACATGGTAAATTATGTTGATAAAATAGGAATGTGCTCAACACGAATGTTGCATGAAAAAAATGAAACGGCCGAAACGCTAGCTTATATAGCTTATAAGTAAGTGAAAGAAGCTATAAAAGTGGTCTCTCTGGCATATGAATCAGCCCTGCGTCAGAGGAAAATTTATTGCCGTATCATCGTACAAGCTGTAGATGGTTGAAGTAATTGCAACGAGAAAAAAAGAAAACAAACTTTGGGTTTTAGACAGAAAAAACACTTTTCCTCAATTATTTTCTACAACAGCAGTAGTAGTAAAATAAAAATGCACACTCAAGTATACTATAAGAATACTACAAGAGGAATGAGGTTACACTACACAAAGTTTCAGCCTGTTTTCTTTTTTTGATATCAAGTGGACGTACTTGCACGATGAAATTATCCCACCTACCTACCACCGCTCGAACAGTCGTTACCGTTTTGCGCGATATAAAATATATAAAAAACAATGATCATCTAACAACGTGATGTGAATGCCATACAAAGACTATTTTATTACACACAAATATGGCCATTCCTGTTTCAGCGTGCACACAACAAACAGCAGTAGTAAATGAAAGTAAAGCTTGTGACAAAGAAGAAGAAGAAAAAATCTGCAAATGCCATGCCACGCACGCCGCCGAGAGTCAAGTTTTTCAGATAACGTTATGTTGGTCAGGGGATGATAACCTACGTCCTTCTTAAAAAAATGAAAACACGCAGTAGGGACACCTATATATTCACTCTTTTATCGGCAGGATGGGTTATAGGTATAGAAGGCATTTGAAACGCTAATCAGAATCAATGTTTATATTTTTTATAAATACACGGATAAAATGAGAGATGAGACAGAGTCTGTCGGGGCGTCATAATGAGAACTTGAACCTGCTGCTTACACAAACAAGCTCCATACGATATGGAATACTGTTTACGTTTATGCTGGCTATATAGCAGAATGAAATTGATACACCCTGTACTATACATGCTGCCTGACTTATGAATGGAGCTGACAGTAACATTGAAATGGAATTTTATTTGCAAACTTGCACTCATATAAACATGTCACATTACTCATATGTGAATAGTGCCTACACAACACCTCCGCCTTTTAGTATTTCTTTTCAGTATATCTACATTGACAGTAGGTTGACAGAATAATTGCACTTGTGATAATCATCATCCTTCTGTCTCCTCCTCCTTCTCCTTCTGCCTGTCTGTACACACTACACACATACCCACGTACGCACACACTACACACATACCCACGTACGCACACACTACACACATACCCACGTACGCACACACACACACACAAAGACATTATACACAGGTAAACATCCTATAAAAAGCAATAATAATTCATTTTTCTTTTATGAGAAAACCTTATGGAAAATAACGATTTAATAACTGCTAATTACCGATTGTACCTTTTTATTATTGTGGGGTGCATGTATAGTCATGTCAAATTGAAATTCAAAATGCGGGGTTGTCACCTGTATGCATTATACCTATAGCCTGTGTACTGTGTGGTGCGGTGTAGTTCACATTATACGCTTTGTTTAAATTTATTATCGTTATCATTGTCGGCGACCGTCATTTCTTATTAGCACTGTAAAATGACCGGCTTCATCGAGTGTGGGTGATGCGTACTTTATTTTTCTATGATAGGATGTTAATTTCGTTTTTAGTATAGAAATCAAAAGTGGAATCAGCATTAAATACTAATAGTAATAATCGAAAATGACTAGACTATCTCTTGTAAAGTAAAACGGACGTCCGGTTGATGGAGTTGCATGCGAAATGCAACAAAATTGTGCAGAACTATCAGTG
>JAHZNE010000303.1:3965-16414 GCA_027744055.1 Callyntrura sp. NNG-2020 | reverse complement strand
AGTGAATATGGGCATTAACTAGAACTTTGATCGCAAAACTGTCCAAGTATTTTTTTACGCCATGGAGGAAACTAATTTTCTGTCGCACTGTCTTTTTGACTATCTCATAGTGCCTATCAAACTTTAGGTTTTCTTCGAATGTAATACCCAGATACTTAAAATTATTTACTCTTTCAACTACAAAATCTTTACAGTTTATGGTTTTAAATTCGTTGTTATCAACAGTTACTTTGGAGAACAACATAAATTTAGTTTTATCATAATTAACTTTCATTTCGTTTCTTCTGCACCATTCATCAATTTTTTCCAGTTGCTGTGCCATAATTTCCATCAGCTCACTTGTATTACAACCTGCTATATACAATACCACGTCATCACAATATAATAAAAACGGGATATTAAGATAATTACCTATATCATTAATAAAGGCAGTAAACACCAGAGGGCCAACACATGAGCCCTGTGGAATACCAAGCAGATTTGGAAAATACTGTGTACCTTTTGTGATTTTAAACATTCTGCCGGTTAAAAATAAATAAAGCATTAACAGTAGCTTTTGGTTTATTGAGAACTCCGTCATTAACTTTTTTGTTAGGATCGCTGGATTTACCGTGTCAAACGCCTTCCGCATGTCAATAAACACAGCAATCACTTTACCGTTCGCTTTGTCAGTCGAATGATACAGATAATTTGAGAAAATAGATAAGGCGGAGTGTGTTGATCGTTTCTTTCTAAAGCCGTGCTGTTCATCGCACAGCTTTTCTTCAATTAATTTAAAAAGCTTATTATACAAAACTCTGTCGAAAAGTTTGGTTATCGATGTTAAGATTGAAATTGGTCTGTAACAGTTTGGGTCAAGTCTGCTACCTTTTCCTTTAAATATTGGCACCACCCTTGCGGCTCTCAGAGCAGTGGGGATATCCCCTATTGTGACAAATAACATAAATAATGTAGATAATATTGGAGAGATTTTCTCAGATATTTGTTTAAAGACCCTAGTAGGTACAGAGTTAACCTCTTTGTTACCCTTTTTTCCGTCTAACTCTGAAATTGCCGTATTTACATCTTCCACGCTTATATATAGCTGATTTTCGTTTAAAATATCACTTTCACTTCTACATTGATCATTTGCTTCGTTGATATTGCACAGAAAATTACTGTCTGTTCCTATCCTAATGTCTTCAAATGTTGGGAAGCTGTCTACTGCTGGTTTTACCACAAACGCTTCCGCCAGAGCATGTTCAATTTCGACTTCTCTGGTCAGTCTGGTATTATTCGATATAAGAACGTCGACCTTGTGATACGGTTTATTTCGAAAACTGGTGATTTCGTCTATTTTATTCCAAAAAGTTGTAGATTTTTCACTTCCTAATTCTTGGCACGCGCTTAGAGCGTTCATGTGATATTTACGTTTTGATAATTTTAGTTCGTTATTGTAGTTGTTTCTGGCCCTTCTAAACAACAATAAAGTTTCTGTACATACACTCTGCTTGTACTTACGATAAGCGGAGTTCCTGTGCTGCCGCAAAATTGATAACTCTGATGTAAACCATGGTCTAGCTTTACCTTTTACAATCCTTTTTTTCTCCGGGATAAACTTATCAACGGTGGACGTAAAGTGGTTGTTAAAATTAAGATATAGGTTATCAATTGAGCTACTACTATAGTCGTCGTTAAAATGGAATTGGGACAACGCACTACTTAATGCTTCCCAGTTACAGCTTCTATAGTTACGTGTTCTTATTGTCATTGCGGTATATGTTTCTTTCTTCGCCTTTCTAACTGTATAGATAAGGTCGTGATCAGAACCTCCAATGTTAAAATTTCCACTGCTATTGTAGTTCAACCGCTTGTTGACGTATATGTGGTCAAGTATTAGTATATGTAGTATTAGGTTAGTTTGGGGAGCCTTGGGACAGGAAAATAATTTTGACATAATTTTTGTTAATCCGCATTGGAATAAATTATTTTGAATTTACATTTTCTAGCGAGATACACGGGTCCGACGAACCAAGCGGGGTTGAGTCTGATAAAAAGGTATGAAGGTTTCTCTTCGAAATTTTACAGGGACTCGAGGGGGATCCGTATAGTCGGGTATGGTCATACCTGTGACCGGTGGAGTTGTTCTGTGCCTCTCAACGGCAAATACCGAGTACCCCTTACCAAATTCAAGGCAGAGGCCCTTTTAAAGGAAGACTTGGCCCGCCCCGGGCGTTACGAGGATTGCGTCGCGAAACATGTAACGTATCCGAATCTGAACGCCAACCAGTACTCTTCGCTGGTGTCATTCACCTTTAATCAGCACTGTGATATCCTGAAATCTTCCAATCTTCTCAAGAAACTGAATAGAGGTGATGTTGCGGGAGCGGCGGATGAATTCTCCTGGTGGTATTATAAGGGCGGGAAGTTTACCCCGGGACTGGTGTGGATGAGAGCGGCAGAAAAAAAGTTGTTTTGTACGGGGGATGAATGCGGTGTTCGGTGTGACAGTATATTTGAGTGCGTTTATTAAGGGATGAAGTGTCTTATTGAATTAACGTTGTCCGCCCGTATGTCTATCTCGAAATATTACGACAGCGGATACAATGTTCCGTTACACTCCTCTTGTCACTCGATAAGTCATCCGAGACATTTCTATGAGACCACATATTGATATTGTACTAGGCTTTTTGTGAAGGCGCTAAATGTTTGCAATAAAGCTATCATAATAGCAATAAATAATAATTGTTGATCCTGCATTACTTCGTCTCTTGTTGATGTCCCTGTTTTTGGCGTTTATTAAAGGACAAAATAATACGATTTATGACAATTGCGGCGTTTATGTAAAGCACTAGTAAAAAACTTCAATCATTTTTAATATTTCAAATCGTTAAAAATAGACTCTAGACGTGTGATATGCAATCATTGCGATGCAGATGATTTGGATGTAAATGCAGTCCAGCTACGTTCATACCACAATATCAGCTTAACCGCTTACTTTAGTTATCTCATCTTCTACAAACCTTCTTTTTCTACAAAGTAGTTTTTTACTACGTTTATGTCAGCAGGGAATGGCACTTCTAAGCTATGGTTGACTTAATGAACAAGTCCAACATATCCATGAAACAAGCTGTTTGTCCGTTCAACACATTAGGTATTCTAAATTTGTGCGCTTTCCCTTAGGGAAAATGTCAGCTTTTTCAGTATGCCGTGTATCAATATTAATGCTGCTTGCTTGAATGAGGTAACTGTTAAAATTGTAAAGGCGACAAGAATTACGATTGTGGAAGAAGAAATAACCATATTTACTGTAATTTGGTTGTAGGTCCATCTGAAATATGTTATAGAAAGACGGAGAATTATGCCACTAACTCCATAGTATTGGATGTAGCTTCAAACATAGCCGAGTTATGCACTGGATGTATTTGTGAACATGCCATATTATGCGCCGTAGAAGCCATACCAAAGTATTAATATTTCAAACTTGCACATGAATATTTACAATTTAAAGGAAAACGCCAGCAAACGTTTACTTGCATTGAATTATTTTTTCTAACTTCAATTCGTTTGCGTCTACCAATATCGTGTTATTATACTGCTTGAATCACGTAATGGTAAAACGTTTGGATACTGGGGACCTTATATAAGTCCTGTAGATAAATATTACCGCTACTTCACACTTACATAAGACTTTTCTGGTCTTCCAAAACGCTGAAAATTTTTTTTCAATAAACTTGGTAACCGCGCGGCACCATTATATATTTGTATAAAAATAAATTTCACGCTCTTTGCTTTGAGTGTTGCGTCACGGACGTAAAGTGGCGGAAACCTAAGTAGCAACCAACGTTAATTATAAAGTACTATTATGGCGCGTGTAGAAAATCATCAATAAAACAATATTTTTGTCGCACTGCCACGCTCCGATATGTTTATACGAACCATAGAGCAAAGTTCAACGTTGGGCCAATCTAATATTTTCTTTTATGGGCGATATATATTAGTTAATTTAAAAGAAGAACATTCTCGGTTACAGTTGCTGCCCGCCAGTATAAATATATAGACCTGCTTGGTTTTTTAAAAGAAGCAAAATAGTCATAAAGAAGCAGCACGGTTTCATAATCCCGTAATCAGTTGCATCATAAAACCATGTGGGTTTGGATTGACGCGCTCTTAATTCCGTTTGTAATAACAACGCTTAAATATTTATGTAAAAATTGTGTGCAAACTTTAGTATGCAACAGTACACCTACTGATGTATTATAAAACTTGTTGTTTGGAGGATGGAGTATTTAATTGCGCATATAATTTAAAACGCAGGCATTTTGCAAATATAATTTAGAGGAATTTAACCTAAGCCAATATGGTTATATTATGCAACGTAAATGCTCAAGCCGTTTATGAAGCCGTTGTATTTCCTAGGGACTATTTTGTTTTACAAGACAAGATGGTCAAAACAATTATACTAGATGGATGACTTATATAACCAAGAAATTTCTTCTTACAACTTAATTAACGTATTACGTGTTCAGAATACAAAATGTACTTTGGACTAATGCTGGCATTTCTGCCATTAGCTGTATGTGCTATTATTCGTATTACTTGAAATGACGGGGCATGCATGGGGCTACGACCAAAATACTATTTTATTCATGAATTGATTTCTCACCATGAGTTAAGAAATGGCTGAATATTACCCAATAAGTGTGAGTTTTAATTGCACATTATGACTTTTTATGTCCGCGATGAAAGGCTTGAGGTAAAATACCGGTAAAATGTATTATTACGTGATCATCAATTATAATGGCGTCGGCAATTCAATTTTTTCAGTATGTTCCTGGATCAGACTGATATAGTTGAAGTGTGAATTAGCAGTGATATTTTTCTGCAGGAGCGGTGACATAGCTACTAAAATTAAAAGTTTTTGGAATCAAAAACATATTCCAAAAACGTTAAAACCACAAATAATATATTATCGCGATGTAGAAATACGGAAACGAATTAAATTTGAAGAATTTCAGAATTTTAATGTGGCTTTGCCAGTGTTTGTCCCAATCTAGGAGTACTTTAGCGGTTTTGCTTTTGCAGCAAAGTGTATAGTATACTACATTCTACGAATTCAAACACTGTAAAATAATAAATAGACGTTTGAAAACTAGTCTTGCTATTGCATGAAACACATTGCATGCGTAGAATTTGATTCCACAGTAACAACCACAAACGGCCATGGGTTACGTTGAAAGAGCCACTTCCATGTTTACGAATCTGTTTGTTAGACAATTGACGAAGTAAACATGTTTTCTTCAGAACGATAACGGTACGTCAGAATTATGTGGAAGATTTCCCTGTCGAGAGTTAATTGATACATTATTCAGCTTTTGTAAATATTTACAAAAAGAAAATGCTGAATAAAGTAGCCTTTAAGTTGTTAGTGGCAATTATAAATTCGGCTTACTACTGTGGAGTCATCCATTACAAAGTCGTTAAATTAAACCCCTTCAAGGATCAGGAGGAGCGTATCGCCAAAAGGAATCGATATCCGACGAAACATCAACTAAAAATCTATAGGTCCAACAGCGTGAAGCGACGATGGATTATTTGCACTGGCATGCTCCTATTCAACATCTACCCAGCCTTCCTATTTAACCGCGTATTGCAGGAGTGTCTAAATTCTCCCACGTCCACGGCAACGGACCCGCGGCAAATTGTTCCAAAGTCGTATTTATTTCTCGTGTATATTGCTGCCAGCGTGTATCAAGTGGTATACTTGCTAAAATGGGACGAAATCCCGAAAGTGCTGGAGGAGTACTTGGAAACTTTACAAAATAGGATGTATACGAATACAAAGAGGTCCACTGGAAAGGAACAACTCGAAAATACTAAAAAGCAGGGCTCCCGTATATTCATATTTTACGTTGTCAGTGCGTTCTTTATCAACCTTCAAAACATAAAGCAACTTCGGAGAAACCCCCGGTCCCCAGTGCTCTTGACGGCGTTGGACCATTATGATAATATGTTTGTCAAGTCCTTGCTGATGATAATACAACTGTATATCTACCTCCAATTTTGGGTACGTTCCTTGAAGCTAGTAATTGTTAGAGTTTATTAATCGTGGAAATATATTTGAACATTTTTTTCAGTTTCATGTACTCATAAACGTTCTTGTGCTCATAAATGGATACCTGTGCAGTCATTGTGCGGTTCTGGAAAATTTGAGGTAATCACAATCAATAATTCATGTGCTCATAAACGTTCTTGTGCTCATAAATGGATACCTGTGCAGTCATTGTGCGGTTCTGGAAAATTTGAGGTAATCACAATCAATAACTTTTTATTCATGTCATTTTGTACGTAAAAAAATTGATTTTTGCTTTGGTTTTTAGAAGAAAACGAATCACTACCACGAAAGAGGCAATACACACTATGCGGATTCTTCAAACGCTCCATGCAATGTGGTTGTCTGCTTTTCAATTCATCTTGTTGCCGGCGAAATGCCTGCTCAATCTTTTGATCTGTACATTTTCCTTCTACTGTACTGTGCGGTTATCGGGGGCTTCTGCTCTCAAGTTTGCGATAGCGGCAGGGATGACTTTGTTTGAGATGTCCTTTGCGAATTTAAAATGTGCGGAAATAAACGAATCCTCTTTAGGTTTGCTCCATCACTGGACCGTAAACGAGGTGACTACATGGAGGAGTAGAAAGGAGTTGACTATTTGGCGTCGGTTTGCAAAGTCAGTAAGAGGGCTAAGGGTGTACGTTGGAACGGGATTCTTTGTAGAACGCTCTACCGTTTTTAAATGTTTGGATGAGGTGATCAGTAATGCAGTTACATTGATACTGCTGGACAATTAAGGAAATCAAACCGGTACTGCAAACTATATGTTTTGTTTTTTTGCCGCTCAATTTATACATTAAAAATTGAATAAGTCCACATCGGGAAAGTAGAGGAAGTTTCACATATAATTATTACTTTATTTGTATGTTTGAAAAATAAAGTAACGATTGCACTGCAACATAGTATTAACCTTTAGTACCTTAAAGTTGGTGTTTGTGGGTAACGTATGATGGTATGTCACTTATAAGTGTAGTTTCTTTAGATTTAAGTTCCTTAAGATTTACATCTCATCTCATAAAATAAATATTGTATTAGGGGTAATTTTTTCATGAACCCACGATTTAATAGGCTAGTTACGCCGCAAATTTGAAATAAAAGTTTGAAACAATAACTCTGACTAACTGCGTGTAATTTTAATTTTCATTGGAACTGCCCCCACCTCTATTTTCAGAGTCCAAGTCTGCTCGCACCTATGTCTGAATTAAATGTTGAGCCATCGTTGTTTTCTTACAGTGTGTTTGACATGGCAGGGTAGGACGGTACTCAAATTTAAAAAAAATACCACCGGACCCCCGTTTATGAGCCAGATAGAGCAAATTTGACATACCTAGCGCAAAATTTAAATCTTTCAACAAAATTTGCTTCTAAACTATCCATCCGTTGCACTGAATTGTATCTGCATGCCTACCTAGTCAGAATAGCAAAATACATACAATATATAATCTCTCCTGTTACCACCACATAGTTACGTGTTTCACTATGAAGGACGGCAGTACTTTCTACAAGTATCAGCCGACCACATTAAGCCATCTAGAGTACTTCTTATCATTCATCACATGTCATCCAAAAAAGTCTGCGCATCACATATTGAATGTTAACTTTAAATGCAAATTTATCTGTTCTAATAACTTTAAAATAAATGTAACACCACTAAACTGATCTACTCTGAGTCCTCCACCCTTCATTGTGATAATTTTGAATTTGAATAACATTAAGTGATTGGAAGCATCTTAATCTCCGTGCATCTACCCTGCAAATGTACGATTCTGCCATTTCTAATTCATGGATACGCCCGTTTGGTAATTTCTGTGCCCATCTTCAATCGGTAGTCTTTGCTGGCACAGCAGTGCATTATGCGGACTATAAAGATAGATGGACTTTCGAACCCCAGTTAACTATATTTATTTGCATATTGGAACTTGGTAGTTACCCATACACTCAGAGTAAAACAAGAAAAAACACTATCGTTAATCGACAATTTCAGCTTTTCAATACTAATGTGCACAGTTTTATTGTGAGTGGAAAATTTGGTAGTTTTTTGTCTCGGAGTGTTTAAATATTAACATGTTTTTATATTCAGTAATTTAGTTATTGTGTCACTTTAGGTATTCATACTAATCCAACCCAACCTGAAAAAGATTTTGCCAGATATAAAATTTACCAATTTATCATAATCACCGACGTAGACTTGAATGATAGTAGGTGGAGCAGTTGGTAGTTTTGTTTATTCGGAATGTTTAAATATTAAATGTTTTTCCCAAATTTAGTTAATATGTGCTTTGAGGTATCCACATTTGCCCAATTTAGCCGAGATAACATACTACCAGATATGTTGCTTCATGTTTTATCAGTGAAACTGAGGTAGATTTGTATACGCAAACCTTCAATATAACATAACATCAGTTACTTATGGTTAATTCAACGTTCGATGTATTAACTTAGCGTTTTTTATCGTTTTCCCGGCTAATTCCCAAATGGCGTCATTTGGCTATGCGAGATCCATGGGTTGGGTGTGTGTTTTCTGGTGTAATGAAAGCAATTAAGTAGATGCTTGCATTACATAAAATTGCTCTTGCATTAATACGCTGTAGACCGAACTTTCATCATTAATTATTATGGTTCTTGCGTCCAACTAAAACCAAGTCGTAAGCGGGTACTTTATTTGTGATTTTGTTTGTAGATTCAATTTTTAAAAAACAAGTATAAAACAAAAATGAAAAACAGGGCGTCATGAAAAATGAGAGTATATAAATATGGTTAAGCTACAAAAATATTTTTGTATATGGTGTTCAATGTGATAAAAAGTAGTTTCCATTTAAAGGTAGACATCATGGATATACGAGGAAACCCATGGCAGGAATGATAATTTCCTGCGGTTTATAATATTATTTTCCACTGGAGTGGAAAATAACAGAATTTGTGGAAAATAATAGAATTTATTGGCAAATACAATATTAAAGCATGGGGACAGCAAACGTCATATGAGTATACATTATCCTGAGCAACATGAGACATATAAATTACCCAAACATTTGAGAATGGCAAGGAATAGTGATCACGATTTTAATTCTATTTCCCCTATGCAATGAATGAAATTTCTACTCATTACATAATGAAATTATACGTTCAAAATTTTACTAAAAATATCGTCAATCATCATCACATTTCAAACCATTATGTTTAATCATTGTCGATGATTAAATTATATTGCATGTGCCTTACTTAATTAATATTTAGTATTTTAATAGTTGATATGAGCCACTAACAACCTAACAACTCAATACACATGCTATATTTTGTAAACCCAGTGGTCACAGTCACAATTAAGCATATGAACTATGGAGCACATCTCCAATTGAATCACTTGTGTCTACCAAGATTTTCGAAGTTGTAGTGAATAAACCTAGGAGTAAATGGTTATATTTGTCCTAAAATGCATAATAGGGAAGTTTAAATTAATTACTATAGGTTTATTACATTAAATTTATAAAAAATTATTATTTTCCATTTTCCACAATTTTGCACCTTTAAAATGGTGGAATGGAAAATGGAAAATAACGGAAATTCCATTATTTGCCACCATGCCTATAAATGCCACTGCCATCCCTGACCCATGGTACCTTGCTTTTTATAGTATTCATATGTCGCACTGCGCTGGTAAAAGAGTATATCAGTATAAAATATGAAACGAAAATAAAATTTGCTACGACGAAAAATGCTGACTATCTGCAGTATGAAAGAACCACTCTTCAACTATCGCATTTAGAGGAGCATTACTGTAAAAACCACTCCTTTAACTTTTACACAAAAATGTTTGTTTTTCTTTTGTGCAAATATATATAAACGGTTGCTTTCTCAATACTTTCCGTATAATAAAATACTTAAATATTATATGAAGACACAACTTCTTACATTATTCTCGGAATGTATTTATTATCTTATACGGACTATTCGTCATAAAGTATATTATAAAAAAGTGAGTAGGGCTAAGATATTTGTGCTATGACATTTCTTCAGAAGTAAAGATATCTCCACTTTTAGGACACTGTTTTGCTTACGTAGGTAACTTACTGACATTGATAAAGTTTCCCACCGACACCGCGCTATTTTTTTACAAAACAAAATATTTGCATAGACACTAATCCCATTTACCCGTAATATGGATGCATGATATATATGGACAAATGCACATGCTACACTCAACGCAACATGTAAGCCTCTTTATATATATTCACATATATTGAATAAAAAGGTAGTGTACTAATTTTTATTGGCAATTTAACTTAATCTCGTTTGGCAAACACGATAACTTTTACGTTAACATATTTTAGTGTACGATTTGCGTATTTTAAAGCGAAATTTATGAATCGATTATCCCTTGTACATTTCGGCACCCTATTGCTGGCTAACGCCAAAAACCCTTTGCCATTGACAATAGAGATGTATAGATGTGCTACGCGTTCCCCCACGCCCATAATTTAGACAAGGCCTTGAGCTATCGCTCACACACCCCTGCTGTTTAATTGCAATAAATTAGAAATATCTTACGAGTTTGTTTATTAATAGCCATTTACAGTGCAACTTTGTTCAAATGTACCAAAATTTGAAAATTTTAGTCTGAATGTAAAATTAGGACAATTAATTTATGATAACTGGTTACCCCGTAGAAGTACTCAAGCAATTGAGCTATTATTGATCGTCATACGAGGAAAAACACAAATTTTTTTGCAAGTACAGACAGAAATCAATTGTCTACTAATAATGCATGAAATAGCATTAGCATAAAGCATCTCTTTTAATAAGAATAGATACATGAGTATCATGCATTTCCTAGCCCTAGTTATAGTTATTTTGAAAAAATGAATTCGCTTCATAAATAGTTTTACAAACATGAATCCAAAACAAAATGCCAAAAACTGTTTTTAAAACTGGCATATAGATAAAAGTACCTACCCAAGTAGAAATATTCCTTCCACAAAGCCAAACCTTATCTAAATCCATTCTACTTGAAACGTAAAAACCGTATTTAGATAAAATGGATTAAATTATTAAACATTAATTAAAAATTAAACTACTCAATACAAATGTTGACATTACTAAAAATGAAGAATTCTTGTAACTTTTGGTTTAGCAGGATTCCTTCTTTGATAGAGTAAAACCTTCTCGTCTTTTCAGTTTGCAAGTTGGAAGTCTTCTACGTTTTACGAGCTTCACTACAGCAATTAATCTTTTAAAATTCTAAACCTTGCATGTTATTATTTTTTAATCTACTAAAATATTCCTTCTAAATTATGTTGTCTCCTATTGAGCAGCTTGCGTTTCGTGTTTCCTATAAAGGTTTCTTCTACCTCGGGGATCTCCCATATATTGTTTCCCGCGACGGCACTAAATTCATCCCCTCCAAAAGCCGGGTGTCCTTGCTTACATTCAAGTGTTCTTGGTTTCAGGGGTTGCTAATTACACTAGGTTGCTTCTTGTGTCTATTCACGCACTTCTTTGTTCAGTCAAAGCCAAATTATGGAGTGGGGACGCTTTCCTTGCACTGCCTTGGCATTGGACTAATGGTACCGTATTTGGCTTTGATAGTAGTTATATCTCAACACACGGATATATTTACCACTGCCACCGCCTCACTAGACCTGCGCCGCCGATTATGTCAACATACAGGTAAATTTGGATTTTGAATAAGTTAAAAATAAATCCATATTTTAATCCCTCCCTTTCTTATAGGAAGAAATAATGATCTCCAGACGATCCAAGTAGTGGACTGTTTACTGTTGGTCATCGCTGTGGGGACTCCAATCATTCCGTTCATCGTGTACATTGCTGCTTTGTATTTCAACTTTGATCCATATTATTTCGTGCTGTCGGACTTGTTAGGTGACCCTGACTACCAAAATATTACCCTTGAGGTTTACTTACTGTGCTTTGGAGTTAGAGCCTTTTTGGCGCTAGCTGCATTTGAAGTGGGGCGATCGCTAGGTCATTTTGGGATCATAAATTTGCTCTTCATAAAATTATTTCAAACTTGCTTACAAGAAGCGACTAATGGCTTGGCGGTGGATCAACATATTGGTCGACACATTCAGCGCTACAGACAATGCTTCTTATTGTATGCGCATCTCAAAATAATGTATGAGCAAGGTGCGGCTCTTGCCGTTAGTTGTTGCTTTTGGGTGTTGGTAGCGATGGGCTGGATTCTGTTCAAAGGCTACAATCTCATAGATGGTTTCATGTACTGTGCGGTTGTTGCTGCAGTCCTGCTTGTTGTACCAAGTTTGAATTATTGGTTTACAGCTGTAGGAAAAATGACCCAATTTTCTGGTCAAAGTCGGTCGCAAATACGACGCTGTGCCCA
>JAHZNE010000302.1:1169-14035 GCA_027744055.1 Callyntrura sp. NNG-2020 | reverse complement strand
CAAAAGAAAAATCTTACGTTTTATTTTTTCCTTTTTAAACGATTTAAAACGAGAAAAACGACTTATTTTTGGATGCATGCCGGAGCAGAGAAAGAAAGGGGAAAGTATATCACGGTTTTGCGTGGAGAAAGTACAACTGTATTTACTGACAAGGTAAGGAAATAAAAAAACTGCATAAAACTTCAATATTATGACAGTCCATTTAACGATGATGTTGTGGTCATCCTTCTAACTGTAACGTATCATCGTGATCATCATCATCAACGTTGTCCGTTAGCCAGTCCCAGACTGGTGGGGAAAGGAACAATTTTTTTTCTCTCTCTCTCTGTCTGTTTCCCTTTCCTTATGCAACTCTTGCCGTTATCCACCGTCCCCGTTCCAAAAAACAACTGCGGGAAAGAAACCTCCTTTTGCACGGGAAACGCCACAGCTGAATAGACAAGGAAATGTGTACATGGAGCGACGACTTGTGAAATTCCAGGATGATGATGCCTATGATGCTACTTCTCTCGAGTTTTTAACAGATTCAAAGAAGAAACTAAGCATCCAGAGAGGAAAAACACAAACCAACTTATTATATACTCAAGGATGCTAAATTACTATTGTATGCGCACCAAAACGGGGCCCTACTCTTCAGTAGTAGTAGCTCCCGTGCAATACCGGTAGAAGCGCCAAGATATTTTTTTTTATTTTCGAGCTGGAACAAGATGATGAGATGACGACCATGTATTTTTATCATGTTTACTATTTACAAGGGAAAAAAAGAAGACGAAGAACAAGAGGACGATAAGGATGCACATGAATTGATGTTTGCTTTGTAACAACAACGCAATTTCGTACCAGTTTTTTTTTCTCGAAAGAGTATATACCTACCTAAGAGAGAGATATGTATGTGTGTATATCGCGCGTTTTCAGAGTACATGTTTTTTTACTGTTTGGTCTACTTTTTTTTCTCGTCATCATAATAATGTAGGAAAGTTGAGGTCTATTTTCCTTGTGTGTTGTTTCAATTCAGTTTACCCAAACTTTCCCTGCTGGTTGGGGCTCTATACTGCTTTATAAAATTCCTAGTTAGTAGTCTCTTAGGTCATCAGCATCATCGTCAGCCAGTCATATCCACCATTTTCAAGGCGAAACACTACGCGAAACAAACGAGGTATTTTGGGTTGTTGTTTTCCCGTTTTCGCTTGCTTTTGGGGATAGTGGTGGTGGTGGTGGGGGAAGCAAGTAGTTCTCGTGCTGCGATGCCGAGGCAAGAAAAAAAGGATGAATGATATGAGGATGATGATAAGACTGGACTATAGGGACGATGAACACTCTGGCCGTGTAAAAGCAGAAGAATTGCCGGGGCTACTACTCGACTTGCTACTATTTTGGGTTTGTTAGTAGCCCTAAAAAGTCGTTGTAACTTGTAAGATATCCTATCTTGTGATGATGATGATGACGATGATGATGATGATAATGCTGCTACTGCTGTAGCGATGATTCCCTGCTACACAGCACAAATAATGACGGTGCTTGCGTGGTTGTGTGTACACAGAGCTACAAAATTGGAGAGTACACCACAAAAACGGACGACGAGAATGATAGCATGGTGAATGGATGGGCATTTCACTTTTATTTTTTTCTATCCCACAGGGGTAAAATGATGATGAGATGATAGCAGTAATGTGAGTACGCAGACATGCATGTAACGGAAAAAAATTGTTGGCGTAGTCAACTTGTCCGGGGTCTTCTATACAAACACAAACAGACATACACACACGTGTGTAGGTATATATACGGCTGGTTTGGTTTTGAGAGAAGAAAATAGGCAGTGTGGACAACCAAACAAACAAAATGTGTGGGTGTTTTTCCGGGGAAGATAGTATAGGCACTCTGTCAAAGGGTCATGTTTTTGTCATATGACAACGGGAAAAATGGAGGCGACGCAATGACTTTGACGATAAGAAAAAAAGGATGACATTATGGGGTACTTGTACAAATATAATCGTCATGTAAAACAGGAAAAGTGGCGGGCAGGACGAGACAGGGCAAGAATCATGGGCAATTCACAGCAAAAACGAGAGGGGGAGGGGGAATACAAGCACTGCTAGAAAGAGAGAGAGAAAAAAAGGAGAGATTAAATTGTATTTTTAACGCGGTTAGGGCTATAGGACAAGTAAACAAGCGAAAATTTTGTTGGCCGTTTCACAGCTTTCCCCATACCGCCTACTACATATTATAATGCCCTCCTTTTACGTTCGTTTACAAATACGGTAACGAGTAACGGTACACTATCTCCCGTCGCACCAGTACTACTCCCGTTGCTGGGTGAAAATGGTGTCCGTCCGGTCCCAAAGTAGGAAACCGAAGAAAAAAGAGAAAACGGGAAAAGGGCGGAACAAACAAGCTATGTACAAGTTGGCTAATGATAAGTTAATGAGTCGTTGTGTCGGGATCATCATTAGCTTCCAGTTGTACGTCCAGCAGCAGCAGCGGCAGTGGTACAACAAAACCACCCACAAGCTGGTGTGCTTTCTCCGGCGGGATGACAAAATGGGAAAAAGAATGTGGGGAAGGTGCACTCTCTGGGAAAGACAATAATAACAGCATAATTTCCGGGTGCCTGCTTGCATGTACTTTGTTTTCTCTCTGTCTCGCGCTTTTCCCAGATACCTCGTGTTTGACGAGGGAAATGCCGGAAAAAAGGTTGTAGCAGAACGGGGCGTTTAATTCGAATCTGATTGCCTTCTAATTACTCCAGAACGGAGTGGCAGCGCATGTTATTATCATCATTATTATGAAAATAAGAAATTTACTACGAGTTTCCTCAATGATCTACATAGCGTACACACACTCCTACTGCTGCTATACACTTAATATTGTTTGCTTTTGTATTTTGTTGACATTTTCCCTTTCCACACGGCTCTACTGTCTCAAGTGCATCCTTAAAAGCATTTAGCATTATGAAAAATTTAAAAGCTACGAAAAGGGAAAGGCATCCTACGGTGTTCCCCCAAACAATGGCGATGGCGACCTACCTATGCAGTACGGAAGATGACGACGACGACGACGATGTTATTGTTGTTGCTGAAGGGAGGGCAGAACACGGAACAAGGTTTATTTTTTCCAGACAATATATTTCCGTGTGCCCCCCTCCTCTCGTCCAAAAGTTGGACATGAATACATTACAACAAAAAAGTGTTGTTGTTGTGTGTGTGTGTGCCTTCAGGAAAGGAAAAGTGGATTCTTCACCAAAATACAAAAAAGTAAGAGAGAAGCAGGTAGAAACCAGTTCAATTTAGAAGTGTGTACTTGGGTAAAAGTGGGTTATGATGAAAAAACGTTCGGAGTATGAAAGTCCACATCATCATCATCGTTATCATCATCATCATGAAGGTATCTCCATATTGTCAAAAACGTCAAAAAGGAACGTGTACATACTTTTCCGTGTAATATTTTTTTCTGCAATTTTTTCCCAACCCTTTTTTCGTAGAATTGTTACTAACAAGTTTCTCCTCTTGGCAAACTGATTGTGAGTGAAGGCGAAAAAAAGCGAGAGAGAAAAAAACAAACAGTCCTACTTTTTATTCTGGGCACTTGTCCTCAGTTTTATTATCCTACTTTACCTCTATTGTATAACGTGTGGTCTCGCATCTCGGAAGCGTATTAGTGTCAGTCACCCAGAAAAAATTAAAACATGACCGATAAAGCATTACAAAACTACACGACTGTGCCATTTTTATTCAGTTGTTTACCTGAATCCTTGAATTTGGGGAATTCTCATAAATAATCCGGTGTGCAAATTCTTGGGAAAATACCATTCGCATCAAGTCATCAAGTCAAGAGATTTGGGAAACAAATCCGGCTACTATCCATTGTATTACGGGTATTGTTCTCATAATAGGGATGCATCTTGTTTTTTTTGTTTGTGCGGAATGAAATTTACTTTCGATTTTGTGGCGGTGACTACTCCTCTACTCCTCTCGGCGATGGGAAGGATAAAGGAGGGAAAAGCTGCTTGTGTGTGCGGATTCGCTAAAAGTGTGGGGGATTACCTATTTACAGTTTTTCAATGGTCGGATTTGTCTCCGACAGATAAGCGCAGAGATCATTGGGTTATTGTGACGTAAATTCACGCATTATTTTCGCAAAGCCTTTTCTCTCTCTCTCTCTCTCTCTCTTGTTTTTCGCTGCTTTTGACAAAAAAGACAACTTGTTCTACCCCCAGAACACGTATAGCATTTATCCATACGCATACATACGCTCCGCGGAAAACGAGGCAAAGAGAAAGTTGACTTGTTGATGTTTTTATCCCGTTTTTGTTCTCTCACTCGAAATCCAACATCTGTGCGGTAAAGAGACAAAAGGAGCAAAGAGTAAATCCTCTTTTTACTTACCTATGTATACCCAAACAATGCAGCAGGCTTATATCTATTTTGGCGCAGATCCGGCTTTTCTTGTATTTCGTAATGGGTACAAAAAAGACGGCATAAATCTTGTCCTCCCACAAGATCACCATCAAAATACAAACAGAGATACACACACATAGAGAGAGACAGGAGCCAACAGTGGCAGAGCGTCAACCAAACAATGAACTTGCTTTGTTTTAATGTAGTCCTGTTTTTTTTCTCGTGTCTTCTTTTTTCGCGCTCCCCACACACGGAAATCTCAATGCACTAAAGGGTAATTTTTGCACAGAGAGAGAGAGAGAGAGCGCCAGTAATTTAATGAAGTTTACAGTGTCGTGCTCTGTGCAGGAGTCAGAGAGTCACCCGTACGTAAATTACGGGGACGTTTATGAGCCCATTAAAAGGAAGCCCTATTTATTTATTAGTGAAACAAAGCATGAGAACGAAAGAATCTACATATATAATATATGCCCTTATTATCAAACGCGGCAGTAGTAGTAGTACTAGTAGTACTAGCAGCAGCTCTCTGTGTAAACATGTGTAATTTTCCCGTCCATTTTTGCAAAGTGGAAAAAGGCAGCCCAGCAGAAGCAGCAAGATCATTATTTTTTGCAAACACACACATATACACACACACACACGTTGCTCTTGTCTCTGGCAGAAAAGAAAAGGAAACACTTTTTTGCGGAGAAACGTTCTTTAATTTTAATAGTCAGTGCATTATTTTGTCACAAGTCAAGACACACACAAAAAGCAGCACAAAGCGAGTGAATGGTCTGCTTGCTACAGTGGCTGTCTATTAAAAAATTCTCCTTGCTCCTGTCCTGAGTATATGTGTATGTGTACTCCTTAATTCATTTTAATAAATAATGAATGGAACTGGTTGTTTCAGATGTGTGTGTGTGTACTACTACTACTCCACTACTTCTACTACTACTCGTCCTGTCTTGTAAGGTATATACTAGTTAAGTTGGACGACAGCATAAATACAACATGCAAAAAGGGAACCAGCTTACCGAGAAAGACAGGAGACGCGCGCGATAGAGAAAAGAGGTTGTTCAGTTAGCTGCCTGTGACACAGACAACCACGTTCACTTTTTATTTAACAAACGTCACAATCATACTTAGTAATGATGACGACGATGATGTTGATGATGATGATCACTGAACCGGTGTGGCCACTGCATACTTCAAACGGTCTTTATTTATTCATTGTACTAGTTTTTTTTTCTTTTTTGCAAACCCACGTATCCTAGATATATACCCGGGGACAGCTCGGGTGTAAAGTGGGGCAATGTGAGAATATGCCGTTTTTTGAGTTGAATTTATGTGTCCACGTTCCTGCTCATTTGGTTTGGCAGCGATAAAAGGGGAATGTGACGGGGGAGGAAATAAATGTTAAAATATGGGTGTACATATTACGTATAGAGGGAAATTAGCAACAAATGAGTATTTTACTCGTTCACGTCAAGACCGTTGGTATATAAGGAGAGAGAGTGGGTAGGTAGTAGGTACGTCTATTATCAGCACGAATTTTGTTAATGGTAGCAATCGTCACTGCCACTTTTATCACGTCATTTTTATCGTGTCCGTGTCCTTGTTTCTTTTTACAGGTTCGCCGTCTTTTTTCGGTGCTGGTGCAACTACTAGCCAATAGTAGGAACAACCTGTCGTGTAAATGGCGGGTGCTGTTCATTTTCGCATGATTTCACGACGAGTAATTAACGGAGAAGAAGAAGAACAGCAAAGCAGATAATTAAAGTTGTGCCTTCCTCTCTCACACACGGATACTCTCAGAGAGAGAGAGAGAGAGACACACACATATACACACATACACGAGTTAATACAATCCGTTGTATAGCAGCAGCTCGAGAAATAATAACAATGTTGAATGAATGAATGAATGTCTGGTGAGTCGTCTGCTGCTGCCTCTGTAATTTTTTTCACACGAACAGAAAAAATTACTGAGGTTCCCAACTCAACTGCTCAAATTTACTCACATGAAGAGAGAGAGAGAGAGACGGAGAGAGATAGAGCAAAAGCCCATATAACAGTCAGTCCAAAGTACTAATGGTGGCAGGCAGGAGCGGCAGCAACAGCATATCGTGCCAGTAGCCAATTTTCATGCAGAATTAATAACGGCCACTGCTGGGTTATCCTCCACCCAGGAAAAATCATGTTCACACCAAATTTCACCACTCACTTTCATTCTTCCACACAGCAACTCTCTCTCTCGCGAGTTCCCTTTATTTCCTACAGAACCAAAACACAATACCAGTCACCAGTACCAAAATATTTTTCCTGGGGCAGACACGCGGAATGAAAGAGGGAGAGAAAGAAAGAAAAAAAAGAAAGAAAGAAAAATCAGGGACTCTGATTCCCCGCGCTGTTGCCGATATATATATAGTCCAAGCGGCCTGCCTGTCTGGAACAGTATTTCCCGTTTAATTTTTTTCTTCCATTTTCTCACCCCAGTTTACAGACATGTAATAACAATATTTTTGAATTCTATATTTACACTTTCTTTAAACCCTGTACTTTTCAGTTTTTCCCCACTTTGTTCTTTGCAAATCTCAGCGGATCGATCCCTTTGATGATTCTAGGATGGCAGGGGGTGGCACACACACACACATAGCCACACACAAATATATTTTATGTATGGACGTGTATATATATGCTAACGTATGCATGCACCGCAATAAATTTTTGATTTACTGGCTGTCCTGTTTTTCGCTGGTCAAGGAAAAAGAAGATATTCCCAGGAATATTTACACAGACGGAGGAACACGTTGCAAAACACCTTTATTTTTTGGTGACCGTCGTCGTTGTCCTCGTCGTACCATATTGCACCAAGCAGTCAGAAAAAACTACCGGTCGGTGGTGATGGTGGTGGTGGTTAGTACTGGGTCGGTTGTGTTCTTGTGGTGATGATGAAGGCGACTTTTCTCCGTTTCCTACTCTCTCGTGTGCTCTGTTCACGGCAATGCCTGAATGAGAACTGAACCGACCGATGGGAAAATTCTCCTTCATTTATCCCCCGACTGTGGTACGTGCCTGTGTGTACGTTCTCCCAGTGTAATAGCAGCAGCAGTAACAACGGTGGTTGTCTATATAGCTTCTAACTCTCTCTCTCTGTCTCTTGCTAGCTTTAGTCCGTATTGCCACTTGGCTTGTTTTTGGACGAGCACTTCACCACTTTCACCCTTCTCTGCCTCTTTATTAACGCACACTAAAAAGAAAGTCGAAATTCGAAAAGTCTTCTTGCACAGAGGGTCTTCTCCGTCACATAAAAAATAGACGGTGGTTGGGTAACAAAACACAGACACATACACACACACACCCGAAACGAAATACACCTTTCACAGCTTTTATATTGACTTACGAACCCACACACGTTTTTTTCCTCTCTCCCTCTCGTACTTTCTACACTTTTACTGGTTCTTTTTTTTAAAGAAAAAACTTTTTTCTCTACTCTGCTATTAAGTAATCCATAATAAAAAAGGAAATATCATTTACTCTTTATTATTATAAAAGTTGAGACGAGAGAGAGAGAGAGAGAGAGAGAGTGAAGAAAAATATTATGTAAATAGAACGGAAACGTGTTTTTTCTCTATTTTTCTTTTTAAAACAAGAATGTAGCATGTAATAATAATAGTACTGGTAACAACAACACGAAAGAGAGGGAAAAACACTTGAAAAGTCTGGCAAATTCTATAAACAACACACACACACACACTCACTCACTCCGTGCACTGCACTACTACTCCAACAACGGCTGCTGTTTTATCGTGGTGGAATTTTTGTGTGGAGGAGGCGAGTTGACGTTTCGTTGTGGCTGTTGTTGCTGCTATTATTATTGTGCTGCTTTTGGTATCGCTTCCAGAGAAAAACACGTGCCGTCTTCTTCCCTATTTTTCTGCAACTAACAACTTGACTGTTTTTCTTTTTCGGCGGGTCGTGGTCGTGTTCAACAACTTTTTTTTCGTTCCTGCAAGGAGTTTTCTCAACGAGGAACACAGAAGCAGCAGCAGAGACAGAAGGAGAGAGAGAGAGAGAGAAGAAAAAACGGGGGAAGAAGTACTTTTGATTTTTATCGTGGGCAATTTTGTCTTACTTCAGTACAGTTCAGCAGATTGATCCAAAGAGGAGGAAGAGGTAGTGTAGGTGGATGATGAGACGAGTGTTTTTGGTGGTGATCTTTTCCATTGGTTTAGGTGCACAATAATAAAGATGATGGTAATAGCAATGCAAGCAGAAATAATTTGAAGGTAAAAAAGATAGTGTGTGTGTGACTGTCTGTGGATGCGTCTTCTGGAGGGGTACACACGTTAGTTTTTGGTTGATTGAACGATGCAGGACTCCGGTAAAGGGGAATAGGAGAAAGAAGAAAAAATAATATACGGGATATTTATAGAGAGGAGGTAAGAGAGAGAAAAGAGCTTATCAGCAACGGTGGTATAATTTGAGGGGGAAATGTAAGAGAGAGTCTTGAGTGTTTACTGAGTTGGAAAAAATTGTTATCATTACAGAGCGCTAGTATTTTTTATAGGGAACAGAGGAAATCAGGGAAGGTTTTAACAACAATGGAAAGGAGAGATGATGATGATACACCATGATTCTTCATTTTTTGGGAGATTTTTTATGTGGGAGAGGATATCATTATCTTCGGAGAGAACGTGTAATGTCTAGTCACGCTCAGGACGGGGGAGTTAGTGATGATGGTAGGTCAACGTACCCACGTGCAACAACGGGAGAGGTACCTATTGGTAAAGAGATTGGAGTTCATTAGAATTAAACGTACAACAGGAGGAGGAGGAGGTTAGTAGGATGTTCAGATAAAAATACGTTGATTTGAAGGGGTTTAGTCAAACAGAGGAAATTTGAGATTATAAATAGGTTGTAGGTAAAGTTGTAGCATATTATACCTTCGTGTGGTGGAATAAAAGAAATGCAGATGACGAATGATAAAACATGAAGCGATTTTAACGGAATCATCAATCAATCATATCAGCCTGTCAAAAAAATGTTGATGCCAACATTCGGGAAAATACGTAAAATATGCGGGTAAGACGTGTATTTAAATTGCAGGGAAAACATATCAACACAATTTTAGTTGTGATCGCTAAATTTAAAGGCAAAGTTAATGTGACAGATTTTTATTCAAGTTTAAGCGTTCAAAAACAAAACAACAACAACGAAGTTTAATAAAGACGGTAGATTTTCCTTAAACACTAAATTGTACTGCAGCCGAATATCAATTTTAGAGCCGCCAAAATCCAATAATAACAACTAATTTGTAAGTTGCACATCACACAACGATCCTCACATAGTATTTCAGATGAAATTGGACAGCGCTCATATTTTACCGTCAAACTAGCCGGATCCAAGTTTCCAAGTAAGTCACATTTAACCGTCCCCCCCTCAGTTTATTTCTTTCCGTGTATCTGTTTGATTGAACTCAACTCGATACCAATCTAGTTGTGGTGTTCATCAAAACACACAAACGAAAACGGAAACTCAGACAAGAAAGAAGAAGAAAAGAAACCGGAAAGAAAAATATTAATACGAAGAATGACGGGAAAGAAGGATGAGACGAAGGTTTACGAAGAACACTACACTGAATCTTGTGTAACACGTAATCAGGAAATATACCTCCTTCTTTCTGCCGCAAAATAGGTAGTAACCGTAATTGCATCTCTCTCAGAAGAAACAAAGAAAACCAGAAAAACCCGTGTTGGATGAAACTCCTGGTAGTGCACACATTACCTTTGAAACAAAAACCAAAGAAATGAGCAGAAACAAAGAATAAACAAGACAAGAAATCTTATTCCTCGCCAAATGAAAGGGGAAGGACACCACAAGAAAAAAAATCTCTCTTTATCGCAGTACACAATCTTATCTTTCTTAGAACACAAATATGCACACTACTACGTACACTTATGTCCTTGTATTATCTTTTAGAAACTACATCTCTCTCTCTCTTCTTTTATCAATTAAATCGAAAAACATCAAACGAAATTGTAGAAAACCCACCATAATGAAAAATAATGTTTCAGCCCAAAAACCAACAGCAGGTTGCGGTCATTCCTATATCCATTGCCAGGCTCCCAAAACCGACGCCGTCGACGCTGTTGATATACCTGTATAGGCTCCTGTTAGGAGAAGAATCAAAATATCGCAGAACGGCGTGGAATTGCAGCAGCAAGACGAAACGCTCCCATTTTATTTCCCTTCCAAGCAGAAAATAATATTCATTAAGTCAATACAAATAAGACAAGACAGATTGTGATTGAAACACTGGTGGGATGCAGCCTCCCTCCCTCAGTAGCAGAGCAGAGGAAAGACAAGTGAAATCAAAAGGAAATAAAAGAAGCATAGGAAACTTATCCTCTCATCTTCATTTTCTCGCTCTCTCTCTCTCTCTCTTTCCCTCTCTCCCCGATATCCTTGTTGTTGTCCGTTCGTGTAGGGATCATCCCTAACTCAAATCTACAACTGTAACAAAAGCAGCAGCAGCAGCAATACTTTTATATAATTTAACAAAACAACTCAAGAAAGCCAGGAAGAAAGATTAGAGGAAACAACAAAAGAATATGATACCTGCTGCTCTTGCCTTGCGGTGGGTTCTTGGGCAGAGGTAGTTACGTTTCAACGATTCCACTCTACCCAATCCCGGATTTTTTTACGTATATCTTTACATACACTCTGGTGTCTTGTGTTTGTGTCTGTGTGTGGCGGTACTTCAGTGTATTAGGCTGAAATAAAATAATAATATTGTGTAAATAGTAGGCCGGGCAGAGTGAAAACTGACCGGTCGTTCACGGGAGAAGGAATAGGAAGCCGTGTGAAACCACCAGAGAAATCCTACACACCAAAAACTCTCCTAGTCTGCATCCTCCTATTATTCCACTTTATTCCTCTCTCAGCGTCCCTTCCATTCGACAAACCTCTCAAGACATAAATTTTTATATACAAATATAAGAACACACGAGGAGAAGGAATAAGGTAGCCCAGAAGAGATAGATGTGGGAGTTTTCATGTTTCAAATTTGGATTGATGTGCATGATATGTTCTCCTACAGGATTTTTCTTGATATTTTTTTTCTATGCCGCTGCGCTGCTGCTGTTGTTGTTTTGTTGCTTGTTTCTCTTTTTTCTCTCCAGGATTTTTGGATATGTGGTATTCACCATTCATATGCAGGCACACACACACACACATGCCCACACAGAGAAATTCATTCGCTTGTCTGAACTCTCAAGTTGGAATCTGTAGAGTATGCGAATCTTTTCTTTTTTTCTGTTGCTGCTGCTGCTGCTGAGTTTAAGTTTTATACGCTATTGGAGCCCATTCTTTTTCATCACACACACACACACAACGCACCACGGAGGAACACAGGGGGAAACAGCGTAGAAAACCCATGAACATTCATTTTATCATCTGCCTCGACGAAGCAACTCTCTTTTTTTCCCTCACTTTTAACAACATAACAACCTAACCAACCAGTAGTAAGTAAGTAGTAGTGGGGATGTGTACTTCACCAATACTACCATCATCATCAACATGAGCAACGACATACCACGGCTGACCCATTTTTTTGCGTATCCCCCACCACCACCACCCATCCATCCATCCGCCGGAGATAGTATTCTTTTGAGTATAGTAATTCCTCTTACTCCTTCCGTAGTGAATAATACGTAACACACTGTATCTCTATATATGCAGCTCATTCTAAAAAGGAAATCTCTACTGAAAAAAACAGAGAAAAAGGTTTTAGCATTCTGAACAGCAGCAATGGAGTATAGTAACAGAGGAGGCAAGTTACTGGTTTAATCTGCGAAAGAAGAGAAAGATAAAAAAGAGAGGGCATTTTGGCGGAGCTTATTTGCCTGTTCGTTACGTGCTTTGGAGGAGTATAATACCAGATCAAGTAGTTAGTAACGAGAGTACGATGAGAAGATGAGATAAAGATAGNTTAGCATTCTGAACAGCAGCAATGGAGTATAGTAACAGAGGAGGCAAGTTACTGGTTTAATCTGCGAAAGAAGAGAAAGATAAAAAAAGAGAGGGCATTTTGGCGGAGCTTATTTGCCTGTTCGTTACGTGCTTTGGAGGAGTATAATACCAGATCAAGTAGTTAGTAACGAGAGTACGATGAGAAGATGAGATAAAGATAGGAAGGGAGAAAGCAACTCTACCTTTTTTTCCAGGATCGAACAGGTCAAATGGTCTGACTGTGGGAGGGAGAAGAAGAGGGAGAAAAGGAGAGAAAGATGAGATGGCAATGATTTTGTGGTGTGTGGTCAGTAGTTTAGGTGGTGGTGGTGTAAGGAAGAAAGTGGAGAAAGGAGAAACTATAAATAGAATGGTGGAACAAGAGGGTCGAATTTCCGTATAAGGAGGAGCGGGGGTTACCATTTTCCTCGGCGGCTAATTTGTCAGAGCTGCTGTTTTACCTTCTGGAGGAGTCTGCTC
>JAHZNE010000301.1:0-11425 GCA_027744055.1 Callyntrura sp. NNG-2020 | reverse complement strand
AAGAGGAGGGAGGAGCACATTAGGGTAAGATGCAATGGTGGCGTTCTACGTGACTGGTCCTTTCATATTAATTAGTTCTTTACACAGTCTAACCGACCTTTTAAAACCCTCAATTTATTACTCTGTCGTTTCGGCACTTTTCCCTGCCACTCCAAGTTAACTGAGAAGTGAAGGAGTAAAAGTGGAGGAATTCCTTTACATTTTACTTAAGTAGATGTTCTCTGCTGCTTCCATGTGAAAATAATAATAATAATAATAATAAAATACTACTTTTGCTAATGGGGCACACTACACACGAAAAAAAGTAGGCGCAGAGTCTCCTTGGGCTCGTCTCATCAAGCCATGGTCTGGCTTTCACCGTACATTTTCCGTCATCATCAAAGCACGGCGGCGGTTCATAGGTAAGTGAAGGTACATCTGGTTGCCAGAAGTCCCATTATTACTATCACCATTATGAAATACGAACTTTCACACCAAGAAATGACGATGTTGCCTAAAAATTGAAAGTTCTGCTGACATTCTAGAATCCGACGGGTGTGTGTGTGAGTGTGTTAATAGTTGACAGCATAATTTAGTGTTATTTAGCGTACCTTCCACCAATGTTGCACAAGCTATGTTCAGGTCAGATTCTCATTTTAAAGTGTGACAGAGTAAGCGGACAAAGATGACATACTTTATGTAATGAATCATTAGCATGCTTTTTAATTATCTTCAAATGTGTGCCAGTGCATAAATTGATTTCAACTGAACTACATTACATAGTAAAGGCTTGTGAAGTATTTGCTACAGGTGCTCTTAGACCGCTTATTTTGCTCCAAGTAGGAAAGCAAAAGGTTTGGGAATATATAGAACTGTTGCTAATTTTTAATGGTGTGCTTAATTGCAAAAAAAATGTATATACATATTGGATACTACTAAAAACGCCTAAAAATGTTGATTACAACCACCCTTCAAATAAAATCAGAAAGTCAAAAGGAATTTGTATTTAAGTAATCAAGTTGTACATCTTTTGAACTGTAGGAACGAAATTTGTATTTCCTTTGGAAGATTTCATTAGGTTCAAACGTTTACATTCAGCATACTGCGTGAGCATGTTTTTTTTTATTCATTATTGATCTCCTTTTCATATACACTTCTCTACAGTTTTGAGTTTACGTTTTATGTTTACTAAATAAACCAATTATACTTGAAAATGAAAGGTAAAGTAGCTCGAAGTCAATGTGTGTGTTTATGATTACCTTTATATCTAGATCTAAGGGAGAAAAAAGTCCAAGTCGACGGAATGGCAAAAAGCACACCACCAAATTAGCAGCATCGTCAAGTTGGAAAACACATACTGTGATTTCCTGTTATGTAAATTTCTGGTTGAGATTTTAATTTCCTCTTTAGCTATTTAATTTTTTCATATCCTTCATTACATAAGGACAATGTACAGCAGCAGCACCAACCACTATTAATTACCGTTAACAGCCAAACTCATGAAAAACCCTTATGGCAGACAGAACGTTCTTTCAACAACGCGTCGTTATGAAAATATTTTATTTTGTGAATCTACATTGCAAAGCAAGTAGCCAGCCAGACAGCCAGTTTGCTACCAGTTTGGTCATGCTCTCTTTACACTCCGTTGTAACCACATTATTGTCGCCCATCGCCCATCTCGTCGCAATCAGCGTAAGCAAACAAACAAACTAATAAACTTAAAACAAAGGTAATCGCCCCTACAATCCCTACCCAACAAAACCCACCGCCACAAAATCCTAGCCTGTGTATTGTCTCTTTATTGAGAGATTCTGATTTCAGATTTAAAGAAAAAAAGACACAAGAGCAAATGAAATGAAAGAAAAAGCAACTTTTCAAAGGATTCAAGCACAACGCCGTAAATCCGTGTTATTAAGAGGAAAAACTGCGAGAGAGAAAAAGGAGGATAACTTGGTTTGTTGATTTGCTGTGTATGTGTATATATCTACGCTCCTCTCTCACTCTCATCTCATCCTCTCCGTAATATTCCATATTCCCCGTTAATATATTATGCCAACAGCAGTATGTTCACGGTCCATTTCGGAGTCACTTCGGGCTTCATGAGCATAATGACAAGCATGTCAACAAAACTAATGCACTGGTTTTCAAAAATCCTCTTTACTGAGAAAAAAAGGCACGATGACGAAAAGGAATAGCTGTTGCAGAGCGTGCTACATAAAAAGCGTAAAATGTATATACGTCTCTAAACCTCCCTCTCACCACTGCAACTACCATCACTTCTCGAAGAAAAAAGCGCAATATAGCATTTTGTTGTACCAACACTATCCACACATACACACACACTACTACTACTATACTACAACATCACATACTTCTTTCACTCACTCTCTTTTTTCATCTTCATCCTTTCCACTTCACTATTTTCCCTCGCAGTTCGTTTATACACATTCGTGTAATGTCGTCATTTGCCTCTTACACGCTGAATGATCCGTGAGTAGAGCCGTAATGGTAGTACTAGTAGCATTTGCAGAGAGAGAGAGAGAGGAAAAAGAGGAGTGAGAAACGTTTCGTATAATATGCCAGATGAAAAAGATGTGGAGAGTGAGCGGGTGAGTGAGAGAGCATTGAATTCTCCAGAGATACCCCAGTGACTGATGAGAATGCATCAAGCTCGTTCTGACAGTTTTATGCATATTTTGTTTTTTGCACGCCTTTTGGCACTATATCCTTTTTTACACGGCGATGCTGTCTGTCAGACTTGTGTAATATTAAAATGCCTCGGATGTTGTAAGCCTCTTTTATATACGCACACACACACACACACACGCTTTACTTGTATATTTACTAGGACCACTTTCTCCTGCCCTTCTAAAAATTTTATTCGACCTGAATACAAAATTTAATTCGGCACTGCTATACTCTCTGGTGAGGATTTGGCTTTTTTTACCTTGCTCTCCCTTTCTCTGTCTTTTTTTCTCTCTCTCGCTCTCACACACATGCACACTTCAGCTTAACTTCGAGACATGTTCACCTTTTAAAAATCTTGTTTTTCCTATAGATTCGATTTTTTTTAGGAAAAAGTCTAGTCTCGAAAATAAATACGTAATGTGTAAAAGATAAACAGACAATACAAGGGCTCTTGAACAGGACGAGGATGGATGAATAGATTACACACAACCACTTTTCTCTTGCTCATGTTCAACTTATCGCGTCGAGCATCCAGTATTTTTCCACAGCATGGATCGATGAACTCCATGCTGGTGCAATAACTCATTTTCTCCTCAATACTGCCTCAATTAAGTAGTGTTATGAAAAACTCCAACATTTTAGTGTCTTCCCTCTGAAAAAATCCATGTTATTATTACCGAAGAGGATTAACAATTTTCGTAGTTAAGTACTGCCTACGTGTAAATATGCTTATGTTTATGTTTTATCTTATGAAGTGTTTAAATCGAGAAACCGAGTAAAATTTATTGCCCAAATTAAGCTTTTTATAGTAGACACAGCGTCGTCATTATTTGTGCGAGGCCGGGGTTGATCAAACAACGTAAAAAAAAATAAGAGACATATAATATTTATAACAACCATCCATCTCAATCCCCCTCTCTCTCTTTTGTCCCTCTTCTCACACTTCCAAAGAATATCCTCTAGAGACAAATTTTCTACGGCAGAAATTGACGTACACGAGTCAGTCAATAGTCCATACGCACACACCACGTACAAAGTTATGTATGAATTTCGATATAAAAATAAATTTCCATTTTGTTTTACATGTATAAATATTCAGCAAGTATTGGCGTTTCCACTTCAACTTTCAAAATCGAGCAGCTCCTCGTTCCTCCTGGAATACAAGGCATTATACACCACACTGCATCTGAGAGATTTTTCCCTGATAAAAACATTGGAGCCACCACCATGTTTATGCTTCCTACCCAAACTTACACACAGTTTTACTTAAGTACTCCACACCCGTCCGTAGTCAGTGCCGAAGACCATGAAAATTTAAACGGATCTTGTCAAACACCTACACACGTATTTCATCCGTGTTTTTTGAAAACAGAGAATTTGAAATGAACGCGTGCTCATTCCGTGTTACACCATTTTTTTGGGTAAGTCATTCTCTTAAAATGGTATTCTTAATGTGTTTTTACGTCGCAAACAGACCAGCAGCAGACAAATAAATAGGCTTGTTTTACATGCAATATATGCGTCTCTTGTAGATGAATGTAAAGCAATCACCCTGCACCTCACCGCACACACCATCACTATATACCATAGGAGTATGATAGTAGGAGCACTGCCATCATAACAAGAAGCACCACTCTCGGGGGACTTTTTTGGTTGATTTTATCTTCATTTATACCAATAGCTTCATTTCATACGCGTCAGCATACATAAACGGGAGAAAAGAGACAACCCCTGTTTCCAAACGATGTTCCTGTAGTTTCCCTTCTCTCTCTCTCTCGCTCTCTTTCTTTCAAACAGTTCAGATCAAACATAGTAACGTACATTTTCACTTTCCATTTCATCTCCTTTTTATGTACATTTGATATCTATCTAAAGTGTAAAAGAGTTGACTATCCTCTCACTCATTTGTGAACGTATATGGCGAGCATATATAACAAACTATCTTGAACTTCTCCTCCTCCTTCCTCCCACTTCTTCCACTCATTTATTTCTCACCATGCGAATCCCTCGTTCAATTGAGTCCGATAAATAGAGGATGTATTAACGCTAAAGTCTTTAAGTTAAATAACGACCACTTTGGTGAGAATAGTGCAACTGTAGAAAAATAGCTTCCAGCTAGTAGCCAGCTGAGCTTATTAGACGCATACGGAAAAGGGTAAGAAAGAGGACATGATGTGCATGTTCTTTTTTTCTGTGCCCTCCAACTTCTTTTTTTTGTGTACGTCTTCCCTTCTGTAGTAGATAGAAAGGAGAGAGGTGCATCATCGCAGGATACACACAGCTATTGGTGATGATCTGGGAGAATGAGGGAGCTGCAGTAAGATCAAGGAGAAAATGTTAAAAGTAATCCACCATAATGTTAACAGGGCAAAGCAAGGGTCTGATTAAGTGTTTCATTTAATATGCCTACGTACACGGGGTATTATACGAGAGTGGTGGTGTAACGGGTAACACCACCAGCAGAGAAACAGCAGCCGCATCAGTCGTATATCTTAAGATTACGCAAGGGGAGAGGGAAAATAAGGTTTCCAGAGAATACCCACCATTAACTTGAATGAAGTAGTGGGTTTGAAAGACAAGAAAAAAAGAAGGAAGAAAATAAGTGCCATGCGTCTGTTTGCAAGGTTGTACGCTGTGTGTGCACAACATTAAGGTACATTAAGAAGGAGCTGACTTGAGCACGTCCTTTGCCGATAATGAGAGATTGCATGACACTCTGGGGCATCGTAAAATTCTTTTAAAATCCTCACTTCCTTCAAGAAAATTTGAGAAAACGGGGAAGATACAACAGGAGAGCGGGCACACAAAAAAAGCAGGGAAGAGAAAAGACAGAAACGAGGGAAAAGCAAGTATCATCAGCATCATCATCATCGCCGATTCTTCTTTTACATTTTTCCATCAATGACATAACTGTACTTTTTGGAAGAAGAAAAATTTCTTAATATGTATATCGTCCCCTCTTACAAGTCATCATTCTCAGATCGACCGACCAGACAGGGAGCACTGAGTACTTTTGTACTCCAACAGGAAAGAACTGCTTGAGGTGTACTTCTCTATTGTTATATGTTCATATCTAATTTTGAAATGAGCGTTAAGGTGATGAAATCGAAAATAGAGGTAAGGGCAAAACTCTTAAAAAGCAATTTTGGCCAAGGACACAGTAGTGAACCATATTTTGGCGAAAGTGCACAAAGGAGACGAGAGTTCCTCGTCGCTGCTTCTTAGACATGGACGAAAAACAACAAAGTGAAGGAATGGAAAAGTGATGAAGGTCTATTTGGGTCAACTCGTGTATGGTTATGCATGCGGGGTACACGAAAAACTTTTGTGCTTTTCTGGGCGCATCAATCTTAAATTTAACGTGATAGCGAGGAGAAGAAACAGGTTCGACAGATAAGAAAAGAGAAAGCTCGGAGAAAAAGGGAGGGGGTGGGGGGTTCTATATTCCTTCCATGTAAAACATGTACCTATATTGTTTGGTTATCTTTTTTCTTGGAAATTATCTCCTTTTACGTATACCAAATACACAGCGGTGTTCATCTTCTCTGTGTGTTTGTCTGTGTGTGGTGCACTCTCACCGTTACATCACAGTCAATGAACTTAGAGTGCGAAATGAGAGCGTGAATTTTTTATTGTCAAACAAGTCTTGACGATGACAAAACACATAAACATGCAAACATTGCTGCCTTTTTGTGTGTTGGGTCTGCGTGAGCGAGAGTGTCTTTCGCACCAGGAGAATTGA
This sequence comes from Callyntrura sp. NNG-2020, assembly GCA_027744055.1. Classification (NCBI taxonomy): domain Eukaryota; kingdom Metazoa; phylum Arthropoda; class Collembola; order Entomobryomorpha; family Paronellidae; genus Callyntrura; species Callyntrura sp. NNG-2020. Next base: position 5,016 of record JAHZNE010000301.1, on the reverse strand, counting down.
ACCTCCATTTTACGACCCCATGAATGAGCGAAGGAATGAATTGATGAAGAGCACAGACAATTTTTTACAGTTTTCTCTAGCTTGCCGCAACTTCTTAAGCCTAATATGTATGCTTATGTATGTATGTATCTTCTGTGGGAAACTACCTAGAGGAGAGGTGGTTGGGTACAAAAAAAATAATGGAAAATATATCATCTCCCTTTCCTGGGAAAACGTTTGCTTTCCTCGGTATAGGTAGTGTTAACAGCCCCCGCGAAAAGTGTAAAAAAAAGAGTCGGTCACACACATTCGCTTGCAATTCCCCACTTGATCTCATTCCGGAAACCTCCATGGCTTACCAAAGGCATCAAATAGCCACTTGGCGTTGCGTACCAGGCAAAGGAGAAAGCAAGAGAGAGAAAAAAAAAACGTTTGAAATTTAAGATGAAAACTGAGCTAGAAAACTAGCACGTACATATATTTACTGGACCGGATCCTTTATTTCTCGAGTAAGTATACAGGAATACAGGCATATACACTGGGACTGGTGCTGTATAATGTGTAACACATAAACTTGTCTTGAGGAAACTGGAAGTCACTCTACAACCAATAATGAGAGGGGAATTTATTTGTATTTGTCGGCACTCGGCACATGAAGGAATTCCTACTTCCTTGTTCCTACCAGATGAAAACGAAAGTGAATGTGATTGGTGGTGTGAGAGTGTGGCGGTGCTCACGTTTTCACACACACAAACACGAAATTGAAACGAAACCCATAGTAGCAGTAGCAGTACCCCTGTCTTGGTTCATAGTAAACATGTAAAATGAGTTGACAGTGCAGAAAAAGAGAATATTTGAGTGTTTTCTACAGAATTTACTTTACACTAACAGAACACTGCTTAAAATAAGAAACCCTTTTGGCCAAAATAGCAGTAGTACTGAGAACACCTTCCAGTTGTACTATTCCTATTTATATTCTCAGAACCTCTTATACTAATGTTTTTAGGAGTTACTGTTACATTAAAAAATGGAACTTTTATGGACAAGGGAGTAGGTAAAATGCCAACATCGTTGGAAACGCAACCTGATATCTTTTCATCTGCTTTTTTTACTATAAAATGTAATATAATATATACCATACCTACCTGAAAAGTTACAGAACGTTAATGCTATCCACAATATCTGTAAAAGTAGTGAAAACAGAAGCAGAACAGAAGTTTTTTTCTCTTTCTGAAATGAAAATGAAAAATGTAAATACAGGCGCGTAGTTTTAACTTTGAGTAGGCTGCCACACGCATTGGTCTAAAATGTGAAAATTCTGCTTATCAGTAGTACGCAATAAGAAAATTGCAATTCTCCCGCCAGAATCAGATTTAAAGTATCCTGAAAATTGGAAGCGTACTGCGGATTGGTCGTTTTTATTTCTAGGAATTGTTTGTCTCTTACAATGATAAAGTACTCATATACTTTTTTTGTTGAGAGAAAATAGAGGAATTATCAGCGAATGAGATCTTCGAGTCACTTTGCCAGATAAAAGAGAACGGCTGTACTTACTTGTTTGGGTTGCAGTTTCATATTTCTGGACATTTACTGGAATTGGTGGAGTGCGTGTACTTGTTTATGTATTTTCAGGAATTTACTCGTGTCCAATTACGCGACAAGGTCTTACTTATTAAAGATACGTGGAATACAGATTTTAAAAGAGAGTTAGCCTTGTGCTAAAGCATCTGTGATATAGCTTGTCCACACATATTATGACACGTTGTACATGTGTTTGGTCTACCAACAGCCATCAACCGTAATTCAGGTTCGAGGTTACCACTTTGCTTTTCCAAGAATTGTTGAATGTGGCACATATAGTGGTTTGTAAAGATAACTAATCAGATTAATCATTAACAACTGGTTTTCCTATTTTATTAAAGTACACAATGACCTCCACATCAGGTTTTAATTTTAATAACCACGATGTTTTCACATAAATCGGTACATTGTATCTATGTTTTATGCATGTTTTTCGTGGAATATGCTTGCGATGATTGAAGTGGAGGCTAACAAACAAGGTAAGGCAACCTTGTCCTTTTACACGTAAAACGATATTTACAATTCCGATTAGCCACGTGTAATGTTCCTTTATAAAAATTAAAAAGTAAGGCAAATTCAAAGTAAACCCACCACATCACTATTACACACAGCAAGCAGTAGTAATGTTACTAGAAACCTGAACATTTGCACATCATTTCATATCTTTTGCAAAGTTTGACATATGTACAGATGCATTAGCGTGAAATAAATAAATCATTATTATGTAATGTGTTAATTGGTGTTCGTATTGAATCCTGCTATTTACAATAGTTCAAGATAATTAGAACTAAATCATTTGAGAGACTTTGCGTTAATTCACGCTCTCGTTAAATTTAGGGCGTTAGGTAGCTTCTTCCATCAACTACATTCCCCCAATATCAACATGCTCAACCAGAAAATCATAGCGCGTGACGGTTGTGTGAAGCTAAGAACGGTGGATTTGTACGGATCAACTAGTATAATTTAAATGCTAATAGCTGTGTATTTTGAACCACGAGAATTTATTTAACGAGGTTATTTTAACTTTCAAGGTATTCGTCCTGCTTGGTTATTCAGATAAACAAGAAAGGAGCATCTACCACCACACCAGCAGCAGTGTTGCATCACAGAAGAATTTTTGGGGAAAGAACTTTATCAGCTGCATTGCACTCTGCAACGGGGTACGGGGTTCACAAGATATCAAGAAGTCTATAATAAATGTACATTTATAAAATGGCATATACAAACAACGTTATACAACTGCATGCATACATAATAAGTACCAATCCAGACCAGAGAGCATAACACTCCAGGAATCCTGTCTGGAAGTATGGTAAGAAAACATCTAAACTTATTTCTCGCCACGGATATAATGACTGGAAGCTAAGGTAGTCTCTCGGTGTCTCAACGGCTGAAATTCTTGATGGCGAGCAAACATATTGATGAAAAGTTTCTTGATCACTCTCACTTTTTCCTGGTTGTTTGTTTAAACTTCTTATAGCACAAGTTTGGGAAGAAGGGGATTTTAGTAGAGTCATCCATTTATAACGTACATGAAAGTATTATACCAGAAAAATAATTGTAAATACCTACTTACCCCATAACATAACATCTATGCAATAATAACCACGTCGAAACATTCCAGCGAAAGTTATAATAGTCAGAGGAGGATCTATTTAGGCACATCGGCAAGTTTGATGAAGGCACAAAATTATCTGTCAACTTATTTCCTGGATTTCTGGCTAATTAGCTGCTGAAAAATGAAACGGGCTGCCAAGCCTTCCTGAGCTGAGGGATTATTACCGTAAGAAAGATAGATGGCAAAACTTAACAAGGAAGGAGCATTTTGTAGACGAAATTCAAAAGATGCAGGAAATGTGCAAATATTGCGGTACATAAACCTACCATATAGTGTGTATGTATACCAAATGTACATGTTGTTGTGTGTGTATACTAACAATAGGCATAAAGTAAACTAGGTATTACGTCCATCCGGTCGTATTCCGTACATTGTCCCACTTTCGCCAACAAATAACCACCATTTCTTCTATTCTCTGTGCATTTAATGTTTCACAGTTTCAAAGGAGCTCTTGTGTGGGTTATACGGGAGGTTAGTAGCACTAGCAGAGAAACACGAGGATATAATGCGAAGGGGAAGGAATAAAACAAGAAGAGACCAACTTTTTTTTGCATCAAACACGATTTTTATTTTTATACCACACACTACAAAACAGACAAACATCTCGTGGTTATTTAATTGCACACGATGATAATGAGACCTCATATAAGAGTTTACTCATCAACGCTTTTGAAAATTATTTGATGCAACGCCTCTTAGTCATTTTTCAGGCGATTTGCGTGGGACTGGATATTTGGTGTTTTCTGTCATGTGGTATTTAACATTTTATCGCCCACTTTAATTTGGTTTGATTATGCCGTTGGTTGACCAAATGTTGAATGTCGGTTGATTTTCGTTGTAAACAAAGACATTTAGATTTTCAAGTACTATTCCGGTACTGTACTGGCGTTCCTGTGTTTAGACTCTTGTTTATTTTATGGATATTTGAGACTATTCGATGGAAACCTATGAATGTGACTAAACCCGTCAGAAAAGTAATCAGTAATAATGAGCTTGTTTCCCTTGTAATCGTTTTCATTCAAATCCTATCCGTCAAAATCACTTTTACTAGCAACAAACATTTTAAATGGAAACACAAAAACTCTGCTTGTCCCCAAAATACAGCCAGAGCTGACGATAGGGAATACTCCTAAGAAACCACAATTTAGAACTTCCAAATAGATGTTTTGACAGGGAAAAGTAAGAGCATGAAGGAATGAATGAGTAAAAGAGTAAAAAAAGGAGGCAAGTAACACGAGGCAATTTCCTGTTGTAAAAATCCTGTCATGAGACAAAAAAAGAGTCACAGTCAGCGTAACACAAACACAACACAGCAACACACACACACATACACACGACGCACGTACACAGCATAATTTCATCACGTCAAAGTATATTTAAGTTGGAGATTGCCAACACTTAAGCTCCTAGCTAATGTTTCACCAAGATGTAATGCTCTCTTAAATAGAAATGAATGGCTGAATTGAATGAGCTAATCTAAAATTTACATCAGCAAAGTATTTGAAATGAGCACCACTTGTATAATTTTGGACAAGTTAAAATTAGGCTTCCAACCCTTCTCAACGAGCCGTTGGAGAGTTACTTGACATATTTTGCGGCAACAAAATAGTGTCTCTTTCATCGTCTCTCCTCTCTCTCTCTCTCTCTCTCTCTTCTTTGCTATTTACACGATGATAAAAGTACGACACCACGTTACTTGCAACTTGTACGAGAAAAGTGAGGAACGACATCACTCCTTTTCGAAACATGTACAAGTTCTGTTTTTGCGAGCAACTGATATCTGGCTAGCCGCCCAAAAATCTGAGAATTCAGTGGGGTTTTATTGAATTCATTGTAGT
>JAHZNE010000300.1:0-13357 GCA_027744055.1 Callyntrura sp. NNG-2020 | reverse complement strand
CGTATGGATTTCTTAACCTCCAAAGAGACAACAGTTCTCACGGGACTGACAAGGTCAAAGGTAACATGGGGTTGTGGGACCAGAATCTTGCCCTGCGATGGATTCAGAAAAACATTGGCTTTTTCGGGGGTGACCGGAAACGGGTCACGTTGATAGGGTTATCAGCTGGCGCAGCCTCCGCCCAAATGCACTTATTTTCTCCCTTATCCCGGGGATTGTTCCACCGCGCCGTTTTTCAGTCGGGGAGTGCCTTAGCTCCCTGGGCATTTTCCGAAACGCCGCGAGATGTGGCAGAGTACTACGCAAGGAGGTTACCCTGCCGAAAAGACATTTACTCTTGCTTTGACCACCCTGACTGGCGACAAGTGGTCCAGCACCAACACACACTGCTGGAACCTCTGCAAAAGAAGCACCTTTTTGTACCCAGTATCGACGGCACCTTTTTGACCCGCCGCCCCCGCGACAGGTTACGGGTTGCCGACTTCCCCGCAATTCCTACCATGTGGGGCGTAAATTCTGGGGAGGGGGGAATGCGCACAGGGAGATTTGAAGCAATGCCCGAATTGGTATCCCAGTTAGATACGCGGTGGACGGAACTTCTCCACAATCTGTTGCTTTTGGATCATCCGGTGCACCCTGGGGTAGCTCACCTCATACGCCAATACTATTTTGGAAATCTTACCAACTTTACCCAGGATTTGGAGACCTTCAAGAAAAATCTCACTTTGCTGATGTCTGACGTCGAATTTTTTCTTCCTATGCACCGCTCTGCCATATCCCACGCCCAGTTGGGAGCGCCCACCTACCTCTACTACTTCAACTACACGAGTCGCATGTTTCCCGGGACGTACAACGTCTACAGAGCGTTCCGATTAGAGGACTGGGTGCATGCCTTTCTTAAAGTGGGGGTCACGGCAGTAGTCGACTGGATCCGGGAGCATCTCTGGGGACAGCTGGGTTCCCACAAGTATGGTGGGTTATCTCCATCATTGAGAATTTTATGAAAATCTAATCAAATTCGTTTAAACCAGTTCCTGTGCACAGGTATTGGTCACGCCGAAGATATCTACCAATTATGGAACGTTAAAGGACTCAGCAACTGGTTCTCCCGGTGGGACGCTGACTTCTCGCGAGCTTTCTCCCAAGCTGTGGTGGACTTTGCGGAGGGAACGTTCGTTTTTGATTCACTTTTTACATATATGACTCCTTCAAGATAGCCAGTAATAATCTTTTGGTTGTTGCAGGGACCCCTTAAAATTCCGTGGGACACCTTGGCCTTCGGTGAATAATCTCCTCTATTCCTCCGAGGTGGACCAACGGTACTCTTTACCCTACATGGTCTTGGACCAGGAAGAAACTCCAAAAGTCATTTCGGAACCGTTCGGAAACCGAATGCAATTCTGGGACAGTCTCAACATCTGAGACTTTTAACTGGTCAAACATGTTACAATTTATGGTCCTTATCTGTAACTCCCTTTTATTTTGACATTGAAGACTGATTAAATGTCTAGAAAAATCGTTATCATCCTTGGCAGGGGACACAACCTCATTTTTATTCCTCTGCAGTACTCCCTGTGCTCTGGGGCAAAGTGGAACCCTCCTCCGTCCAGGTAAAACCGATTTTCTCAAGTAGCCCCATGATAAGCCACCGTTGACTGTGTCCAGGACTACCTATCTACAGCTTTCTTGCTTCAGCTCAGCTAGCGCGTTGATAGATTGCCTTTCCAAGCTTTCGTCGCCAGCGTATGAAAAGTGGAAAGGGAGACACTAAAGATGTCTTTTCCGTCTCTTTGTCTCTTTCCCTGCTGCTGCCTGACTGCATCCGTAATACAGCTTGTATAGATCATAGAGATCGATAATCTTCGTTTTGTCAGCAGACAACCAAAACCTGTGGGTTTTGAGTGGTATCAGCTGCGTTCTCCCACGTTCACACTTCCTCGTCCACGTTGTGGCATATAGGGAAAGATTTTTTTACTCAGCACACGCAGTTCCCTCCAGTTGTTACACCAGTTGGGTGCTATTTTATTAGAGAGGATGATGACCTCTGTTAGCGTTAACTTGCGTGGGTGTTAATTATCCGGGCTGGAGAGGTTAAAATGGACGCCAATTCTTTTCGGTGTCTAATTTGCCACTGTCGCGGCACTACCGCCGCGTTAGACAGTGACAATCTCCAAGCCCCCAGTCGATCCTTAATTTTCAAGCATTTGCACGTTATCTTTATCCTTCGCAAAATTTTGCAAATTCCGTCAGAGAAATTGGCAAACTTTTTACGGGAATGCCCGGATGTGGAACAGTGGGTCCGGGTTTGCCCCTCGTGCGACAAGATCGTGAGTCACTGTAAACGTCTGTATGAGCAACTGTTGGAGATCCAGAAGCGGTTCTCGAACACGCAGAGGTCCCTCGTCAAAATTATAAAGGAGAGTGATGAGGGGGATCGGATGAAATGGAAGGCGGTGGGAGATTCAGATGACAGCAGCATGTCGTGGGGGGAGGAGGAGGACACGGGCTTCATTGTGGAGGAATGTCGGAGACACGTTGTCAGTAGTAAGTTTTGGAGACTTTGACACAAATTATGTTTCCTTGGGGAAATTTTTAATTTGGGGGGATTCGTGTGTGCAGGTGAGTACAAAGAGTGGAAGGACCCTTTCATTCAGGGCGACTTGATAGCGTGGATGGAGTGGCATGTAAAAATGGATCAAGGTGACCTCAGCGAAGAGGCGATGTCGGACGACGCTAACAGTATTTCTCTTGAAGAAATGAAACCGGATGATGGTACCCCCGACACGGATGAAATTGTGAGCGTTGTCCTAGAGATGGGAGAGGCGATGTGGGACAAAGAGCAGGATTTTGCCGCATTGGTGGAGAGTGACGGGGTTATCCTGGAGGAGATCCCTGTGGAGGGGGAGGAACAGCCTAAAACCGGGATACTGGGGGATGGTGGCCAGGAGATGGGAATCCGGGAGGGGGAGGAGATCCCGGGCGATAGTCCCGTGGCGCTGGATACTTGTGATGAGGAGAGTAGCGACAGTGGTCTTAGTTTCCTCGACGTGGCACTCAATAATAGCGAACCTCTTATTGGGATTGAGGAGCTGGAAAAGCTGGCGCAGACTTTGGATATTAATGGGGACTGCATAGAGGAGGACGAGGAGGGGGATACTGGGCTTTCAGAGACCGCGGTGGAATCTGTCGACCCTGGGGTAACCCCGACGACATTTCTGTGTCCCTTTTGTAAGGAGGCTTTTATCGTGCTCGGGACTGGTGACCACCTCCCTATCTTAGACCTTTGTTGCCATTTGGACCAATGCTACGGAAAATGTCTCCAGAAAAATGGAACTTTCAAAGAAAATGCGGGGGACCTCTACTGCCCTGTTTGTTGTCTATTCACCGGGTCCATCCAAGATATTCCTAGATTTGCCAATCACTTACTCTTTTGTTACCATCGGTCACAGCCTCCGGGGGAAGAGGGTATGGATGGTGGCGCCAAGGGGGGAGTGTCCCTCCAACAAAGGGTGTTCCAGTGTAATCTGTGCAGGCAGAAGATGAAGACGAACAACTTTTTTAATTTTGACGCGTTTTTGGACCATTGCCTGGACAAGCATAAAAGTAAGTAAAAAAAATACGACTCGCTTTCCAAATTCCCCTCTGGAATTTCTTGGTGACTCACTGGTTACATGTTTGTTTTTGTGTTCAGAACTCAAGTACAAATGCACCACCTGCAGCCACCTCCTCACAAGTACGGACCAATCCTTTGAGCACTGGAGAAACGAGCACAAACTGTTATTAGAGTCCCTCTCCATCCACGAGCTATCCTCCTGCTACCAAAAACTCCGCCCCTCGGAATGGCACCAACTCCAACCCGAAGTCCCTTGGTGGTGTCCCCATTGTGGAGCCCAATTCCCGCAGGAAGACCAGAGAAACTCCCACGTTGACACCGCCCACCCAGAAACAAGTCTGTCAGACGACAATAATCTCTTCGCGGGCACGTGCTCCCTTTGTCACCGGGTGTATTCAATTTTGGAGGAGCTGCGAGTTCATCGTCTCATGGCGCACAGTGCATTCGATGGAGAGGGTGAAAACTCCAAAGTACCCGTTACCCCCTCTCAATCCATCTACAAAAATTAAGAATTCCCATAATTAAGTTACTGCCAGTATTAAACGTAGCGTATAACCATTAAGGTTTAAAACCCCCTGTACTTTAGTAGACCTTATTTTAGCTTCCATTTCCTGTTAACGTGTTTGTATCTCGAAATTGAATTTTTTAAAGAATATTTATTACTGTACAGAACGTACCGACAGTATTTCGTATCTCAACGGGTGATCTCAAAGCCCAAATCAATTTTAACAGGGTTTTTGCAATGGTATTGCCAATATTGTATTCTACGCGACCTATTAATCTCCTTGCCAGTTGTATTTAGTTTTTGGGTGTGTTCCAATGGTATTCATTGTCGGTCCCACCCTTTCAGTGATGGACACGGTGTTATTAATAATATGATATATTACGTGTTAAAATATAGAACAGCCATGTTTACAAATTTATAAATTAAATGCGCATGCCAAGTGAGAGATTTGTTACAATTTTTAATGGTATATATAGTTAAGTTTGATGTTGATTAATGTTTGTTAGTTAGAGTTAGTTACCCTTTAGAAAAAAGTTGGAATTATAATGTCTACAAATAGTACTGCGCTGCATAATGCGCTTATTAGTAAAAGTGTAGGATTGTGAATGCGTTGAAGTAGGTATGCAATATTAACCTTGAGAATCTCATGTAGAAATAGATGATGTCGTGAACCTTACAGAAATTTGGTCACTTTAGTACACGTGTGAGGCCCGATTCCAGCATTTTTGCTTGAAGTAGTGATGTTATCAGTAGTGTTTTCTGTCTGTAATTTTATTGATTGAATATGTTAGAAAAATAAATTATCATCTCATGAATTTACAAGTTGTCTGACAAACAGGACGGTATGTGTGCGTAGAGGCGGCATTTTTATTTCCGTGAGGCTCGTGATTGACCTGGCCGGATGCGATTACCTTGCTTATAAATGAAAAGTTTTGGAGGGTTTCTGCATTTCTGACGTTTTGTGGTAGTCAATCGGATTGGATGTGTGAATGAATGGAAATTATACTTTATAATTTGTAGAAAATATTTATTTAAAAATAAGGATGACAAACGGGTGATGAATGAATAAATAAAAAAGACTTGACGTGACGAAGGCATGGGCATGAAGAAGGCAAAAAATGACCAGCCGAACCAATGCATTGGTATTTTTAAAAGAAATTGAAAACAGTAGACCACAACGATATTTCGTCAAAAATGAACATATATTCTAAAAATTAAAAGACAGAATGATAAAGCCGAGCAGTGTCGAGAAGTGGCATCAGAATTTAACCAGTTTCACCGCCGAAGTATGACAAAATTTATGATATGCCACGTATGATGTAGTAAATATTAAATTTAACATTTTACAAATGTTGTGTTAGCAACTGACAGCGATCGGTTAGAGGAAATCATTCTAGTTGGATTGAAGACTGCTATGCTTATCAAGATAATGCTTAACAAAAATACATAGCTTGAATGTGAAACATACACTGTGTATTTATGAATTTCAGCCAAATGAATTTTATTCGAAGATGACAAGGAAAAAATAATTTCAAAATTTGAAGACGGCACCTATACTAATTCCCAATATTAAGTCCAACCTTTAGATGCGTTATAAAATTTGATCTATATTTTAGGTAGTATCTACGTAAGGTACCTTTGTAATAAATATTAGCCCTATTTGATCTAAAAAAAATCAAAATCAAGGTGCCTCACTAATTTGGTTGCCTCGTGTGTATGAAAAGTACATAAAAACGCTTTACAATGATGCAAACCACCAGTTGACGATTTGACAGGTTGATAACGATCTTTCATAATCTGCAGCATTTTTTGAAATAATCCAAATTCCGACGGACATGTCAATTTGCTGTCAAAGTAGCGGCGTAATTTTAAATTATTTAAGACGCAATTGAGACGTTGGTACAAAACTCAGCAATAAACGTATAAATCCTTGCTTGAAAAACGTGCCATTGAATATGAAATGGCAGCGAGTAAGATAAAAGGAAATCAGTAATATGTAAACCTATCATAACAATTACTTTCTATACCACATATCTCGCAGACATTGTGGCGCTACAAGTTCAGTGTCTGGTATTTTTATTCCTACAAGAAGAAATTATTCTTGGAAGTCTTCATAATATGATAATATAAAAAATGTCGACTTCTACGGAAATTCTGGGGATGCCGACTACCTATGCGACTAAATTTCAACTGCTTTGAAATTTCGAGGACATACCACAAAAAATCAAGTCAATCAATCTGCTTAGGACAACACGAAGTTTCCTTGAAAATAAAAATTACTTCCTGAATGTCTATGGCAGATACTCCATATTATATCCGTAATTTTTTGTTAAATGAGAGTAGTTTTCTAGGCATTTCTACAGATGACAGCAATTAAAAGTTTTTAAGTAATAAAAGTTGCATGTAGAACGTTATGATATGCAGCAAAACTGATCTTAAATGATTCTTAGAAATCGTGAAATGTCGAGATCACAACTGTAGTCGTAATCTTTGAAGCATGTTTAAACATTTCAATATTAAAATTTCCCGAAACGCTATCTTTTTGTCCAATGGTACTGCCAATTTTTATTCTGAACATGTATATTACCGCTTTTATAAACTCTTCACGGCTACATAAAAAGGAAGCATTTTTGGAAACATTTTAGTTTTGCCATTATTTTATGAATGAGGGTCATCCAGAGTTTTCTGGTGATTGACAAAGAAATATAACACAGGTTAAACACATTTGGGGTAGAATGTACGCTGCTATGAATTTAAATCTCACTGCTTATACGTGACGCGTTAAAAGCTGTCAGATTATTAGATAAGCACCAAGATTGATGCGGTACTTCCTCAATTAAAATGCTTTTACATGTACAAATTTACTTTTTATATTTTGAAATTCACTGCAAAATTTGGATATAAAAATGCATTTCCTTTCGTATAATTAGGTTGAAGACGGACATTTATTTACATCTATTGAATTTACATTAATATATGTACCTATATACAATAAATGCCCTGTATAGTGTAAATGTTGTAAAAAGGGGACAATTTCAACTGTTATTTTATCTTTGACAGTTTTAATCAAAACAGGTGTTGTTAAACATGTGAAGCGCATAGTATGCTGACGTTGAATGTATGTTTTTTAGATGCTGACGCCAAGTCGTGCAAACCTGGTGTTGAACACTATAACTTTCAACGGGTTGCTGAACATAAAGTGGGTTAAATCCTTGTCAAATCACACAAAAGATTATTTTGATTCAGATGACGCAAAAATTTTAATACCCCTTTAATATAAACCCCACGGGTTAATATTTTGGTCACACTAGAAGCGAGATGATAATATTTGTCTCACTTCTTTATGTATTTCAACAATTTTGAATGCGACTGAACGTTAGTTTTTAACGTTACATTTCGTTTTATTTCATTCATTCATTTGACATGAAATTGCAGAAACCGAATTTCAATGTTATATATGACGAATTAGGACGCCAAAAACCGGCCGGACCACTGGATGAATAGATGAAACAACCAGATATTAATGTATCAAGGCAATCTATTCTGCGGTTATTGCAATTATACTTTTAAGTGCGCCATTTGCAATATAATTGGAGTATGAGACATTTCAATGCTTTATCGCCTTTTTGTCATGAATTTCTACTAGTATAATTTGCCCGCTAATGTTGAGCTTTGTTCAACGAGTGTTATCCATAACTGTTTCATCACAATAGTAGTTGCAGTGCGTCGGCTTACCAGTTGAAGTAAGGATACTGTTGATGAAAAAGTTGTTTTAGCATAATGGTAGCAAATGTCACCACCAGTCATTATACTAAATTCCCTATTTAAAATTTACTAATCTATGAAATTCATTATCATTTCAATGCTTTATCGCCTTTTTGTCATGAATTTCTACTAGTATAATTTGCCCGCTAATGTTGAGCTTTGTTCAACGAGTGTTATCCATGACTGTTTCATCACAATAGTAGTTGCAGTGCGTCAGCTTACCAGTTGAAGTAAGGATACTGTTGATGAAAAAGTTGTTTTAGCATAATGGTAGCAAATGTCACCACCACTCATTATACTAAATTCCCTATTTAAAATTTACTAATCTATGAAATTCATCATCATCATCAAAATATGAAATATCCGTAGGTACAAACTGACGCGGAGGTTCCTACAGAAAGTATTAGAACACCAGCATATCACATGGCAAATTCTATTCTTAAATTTGGTACATCTCATCATTATCATCATCAAAATATGAAATATCCGTAGGTACAAACTGACGCGGAGGTTCCTACAGAAAGTATTAGAACACCAGCATATCACATGGCAAATTCTATTCTTAAATTTGGTACATCTCATACTAATTATTGTGAAGTGACAAAATCCTTTTAAATTCAAACCGCCTGTCGCTACCTTAAAATTATCTAAAAGACATAAATTTTTATAATTAGGTCTTAGAAAACTCACTATTGCTTACTAATTTAGAACAATCTATCAAACTACAGTCGTATAAAATCACTACAATTTCAAAATTTGAATATCTTACTCCAGCACTACAATATGAGTATAAAAATTGTTACCGAATGAATTAACCAATTGGACTTGCAAAGCGTTAATACTTTTGCTACATTTAAATTTTATTTAAACTTTGGGAAGACATATTATGACGACGAATTTGTTTCACCTCGTTTTTATATATATGATGTCACAGAAACTACGCTTTAACTTCTCAGAACAGAACTCTTCCATTAAATGGGAATGTACACACGTGCTTATTTAGGTACCATATTTCATAACTTTATATACGTATTTTTCTCCATATAAAGTAAACGTATATTTCCAGATATATTTCCCTTCCTTCTTCTTTAGCTAAAAAATCCAAAATTTAATATTAATATCATGCATCGCCAATGTACCTTAAATTTCTCACTATTAAATTTTATGAATTTTTTTTGAGATTTTAAGAGTGATTTTACCCAAAAATGTTACACAAAGTCAACTACGTTGACACCGAAGACACAATATGTAACTGACTGTCTAGCTATGATACTCATTTAAAAGTTGCGTTTTATCAGTAAAATGTAAAAAGTTATCTATTCTCTTTTTTGGGAGTATACATAGAAGCAAGAAAAGGTCGACATCCAAAGAGACAAAACGGGAGTTAAAGGAAGGAGCTCGCTTTGCTGATGTAGTTTCGGAAGAGGCAAAATTCCCAGTTGCATTCATAATATTTTCCAGTTGTGTTAAACAAAGAAAGGGATAAAACTACAGCTAAAAGCAAATTTAATTAGGATTATTAAAAATGTATCGTTTTGTGTCAATTATGTAAGAAAGGTTAAACATTTATTCAATTTGTGCTGATTTTTGTAAAGCAGTCTGACGTTTTAGTTACTTCATTGCCTTAAACGTCAAATGCGTTTTTGTTCACAATAGTTCATCTTACCCCTTTACAAACTAAAGCCGGAATTTTCATTTAGTGCAGTGTATTCTAATTGACTATTAGTTTATTTTTTTAGAAAATATTAGTCAAGGTTATTTTGTTTCATTCAGAAACCATATTTCGCGATCAATTCAAATTTCACCTACATTATATTATAACTATTTTATAATATGGTCCTTGTGACCATAACAGTGATTGACATTTCATTTTGTTATTACAATGTTAATAAAACATTGCTAGGGAAAACTATCAATATCTGTATCACCCATTTTAATGCTTTCATTATTTCTTTGAAAACATGTCAAAACAAACAATAACAACTGCGCTCGATATGCGACAAGTGTAATATAAGTATGCCAAAGCTTAAAAATCTACCCAAAGTGCATTAAAAAGCCGTTGTTTTTGCAAAATAACAAAAAGGAACTACAATTGATAATCTTCAAATTTCCTAGTTTTGTCCTGGAAGGGCCTCCTTGTCCATCATTTTATAATTCAGAACGTCTTGTTTCATGAATAATTTATAATTTGCTGTAAAATTCATATTTTAAAAGTGGCTTATATTGTAGTTTGATACTGCCACAACAGTGCATGTTTTACTTTGTGTTACTTTTATTTTCCCTGTACAAAAAAGAACAGAGGAAAAGAGCACTAAAGTTAAAAAGTTGTCATGGCATAATCATACGTATTTACATAAGAAATTTTGAAAAATAATGACCTAGAAACAGTTGTATTTAATAGATACATAAGTAGACCCAAAACATGAGATGTTTACAAGAAAAACTAATGATTAGTTGCGAATCTATTGAACCCTCTATTTTTTTATCTTACATTCAAATTGTTATTCGTATTGATATGAATTATTATGGGAATATTATATGGTTTCATCAGATAACTTGTCGTACTAATATGAAATTCATACAGGTGCTTATCGATTATCAAAACATCCCGTACACGGTATAACTACAATCTGGGCTTCTGTTTTTGCTTATTTTGTCTTTAAAAATGCATTACAAAACCTGATAGTGAAAGAGAACAAATTTGGTGGAAGTACTAACATTACCGACAGGATATATTTTATATATATTTTAAAAATGCATTACAAAACCTGATAGTGAAAGAGAACAAATTTGGTGGAAGTACTAACATTACCGACAGGATATAATTTATATATCTCTTACTCGCATCTAACTTTACGGAAACCTGAAGAAGCTTGCTTGCTTGAACTTGAACTTGTAAGCTTGAACTAAATAGGTTGCAAACCAATAACAATTCTGCATTTAAATTTGTATAATTTTAATAAGAAAAATGACGATGATAATCTTGGTATATCGCAAGGCATTAGAATTGTTGACAGTCAGTATGACCAAAATCTCTTTTTATGAAAATAAAAGTTTTTGTTTTAAACAACTCTTAGGAAAACATTTCATTATTCTTTCCTAAAAGCAATGTACTCCATTCCGTAAATTATGTATATAAAATTCATATTAATAGGGGTAAATATGCATTAGGGAGTACATCTAACAAATCGTTCGGCGTCGCTGAAACCTAAGTAAAATATTATAAAAGTAACTTCTANGCTGAAACCTAAGTAAAATATTATAAAAGTAACTTCTATCGCTTAATATTTCTTGGAAATGATTCGTTTGGCTAATACCGATTTATTTATGTTTTAGATGATTTACTATGATTTTTCACTTGCCATATGTCTAGCGAATGTTGTGCATTTATTTATTTTTTGTATGCATCTTTCAAGGTTATTTAAAAGGTCACATATTTGAAAATTTGCACCATAAACGGCAACCAACACGTTAAGACTTAGAACTCAATCAGCTTTCACAGAACAATAATATTGCGCAAAAGTCGACGCCAAAACCTTTGAAATGTCTGCATATATATTTCTATGCTTGTACGCTTGCTCGCATAAACGTGCTAATGTACCTGATATTTAAATAAATTTATACGGCAGAACACACGAAGGTAGAAAAAGCAGTCCAAGAAAGTTTTATCACGATGGACGTTGAGATTGACTGTAATACAGACGATATGGAGTAAACAGCCATATTATGATTATTTAACAACGCTATGTTGACTGCAAAAGAATGATAGCTTTATAGATGAAACATGTCGAGGTATGGTTTCTAAGTAATGCGTAATTTAAAGAAAGGTAGTTGCAACCAAGCCAATGCATGAAAGTTGCGAGTTATGTTCTCTTTAGTTAACATAATTTGAAGTAGTACGCAGACAAAAATTGCCTCATCGCAAGGAGCCATTAATTAAAACTTACTGCCGTTACTACTTCGATATGTCACTCTTACTCTCAGTTTGATCTGGTTTCCAGCAGGAATCTCATAGCTCGCCTTGTATTAGGTCAGAGTCAGGGTTTTCAACAAAATTGAAGTTTTATCCTTATACGATCTAGATCGACTGTATTTTACAAACAGTTCCACCAAAATCGCTTCATCCATCAGTCTTTTCTTGTCGCCTCAACTGTTAACAAGATACCCCTAGCCGACGTTGTGGCGCCATGGATTTTTTCATCATAATTTACCTTCATGACATTTATACAAACCAGAGTATATTTCGAATGGAGTATATAGTTTTCTATAAAATTGTCGATGGTCACCTTTTAGAGTTTTTGTTTTGGCAACTTTTTGTGGCTAGGATTTCAATTTAAGATTTTACAGATAACTTTTGTTTTCTTTTAGGAACTAATGTTTATAAAACATTTATTCCAGAATTTTGGTTTATTTAACTTGTTTTTATCACATTATCTTTATCTTTTCAACAATATCGAAATTTTGTTTTCTACTATGAACGCCACTGTAAATTTTGAAGTTAACACGGAAACAACGACACCCTTTGAGTATACTAGTCTCTCAACATTTAACGGCTTTAGATATTCGGTAGCATGGACAGTTGGAATTATTATTATGCACGTGGTTGTGTTTTTAGGTGGGTTACTGGGGAACGGCGTTGTGATATTTGTCTCATTTTCAAAACCTTCAATGAAAACAGTCGCAAACACCTTATTACTCAACTTAGCAGTGGCGGATTTTTTGGTGATTTTATTTTGCGTTCCTACTACGCTTGCAATAACAATTTGGAATTGTAAGTGGCTCTCAATAAATACAAAATTCCCAAAAAACATAAAATATTAATACTTCGTAGTATCGTTTTAGTCGAGGATTGGGGACCGCTTATATGCAAAGGAACAACTTATATTCAAGGACTTCTTGTTTTTGCTTCATCATACTCTGTGGTCGCCATTTCTGTAAATAGGTCAGCCGTCTAGTCTACTGACTACTTTTATATTTTAAAAATATCATGATATTCAATATCTGTGCAGAAAAGTAGAGAATTTAAATTTCAATTGTGGAACTCTTTCTAGATGTCATGTAATTCAACAGCCAATGCCTATGGGACATGGTTTATCTAAATTCAGGGCTGGTTTACTAATAGCTCTAATTTGGATTGCAGCCAGCGTTGTCCCCATTCCACTTATCTTAACAGCTGAAGCAGCAGTGAACCTCAGCAGTAGTAGCTGTTGGACATCTTGGAATAACACAACGGATGGAAAAATCTACTTTTTGAGTTTTAACCTTATCGTGTGCTTTGGAGTTCCCTTTATTATCTTACTTTTCACCAACATTTTAACTTGGTGCAAAGTAGCCAGTCGTCAAATACCTAAAAATCTCGCCTCTGTCGAAGCACTAACCCAAGTGCATGAAAAAACTCGAAGTCATGTTCGATTTATGCTAACTTTTGTAACGTTTACATTTCTTTTAAGCTGGTTACCCATAAATGTGGTACT
>JAHZNE010000299.1:0-24213 GCA_027744055.1 Callyntrura sp. NNG-2020 | reverse complement strand
AAAGGTGTCCGACAGGATTTGTTTTATACTGTCCATGTCCGTCCACGAAAGTGCATATCATGTCCGCGTCCGACAAAATTTGTCGGACATGGACATGGACGCAGATTTGTCCGACATTGTCGGACACTTTGCTCACCCCTAGTTGGTAACATGAAGTACTTACCGAGCCTACCTAGCAAAGTACCATAGTACCAATCTATACCCATTCATTCAGTACACCCAGATAGAGAAGACCCAAATAGTTTTTGTATTTGCACACTGCCTGTGCCTGCCTGCCTGCCTGAACTAGTACAGTGTGTAGTACGGCTATGTATTCTGTTACAGAAGAATGTTTATAAATGTACAATGTACATCCTCCTCATAAAAACCAAATACCATTATACAACTCTTGCTCACTTACAGGCTGGCTAGACCCTGCCTGTCGTCGTCAATTTCAATTTCTTTACGCTTTAACCCCCCCCCCCACAACCGACCACTTTAGTATGTACAAGATAGGTGGATAAAGTATAAGCAAGAAGGCAGGCTGAGAGAATAACATTTTTTATCCTTGATACTATCAAGTTGATGGTTCGTTCGTCAGCAAAATATATACTGACGTTTTAGTCTATCTTTAACAGTAATTTTTTAATTGTTCAGTTTTGAATAGGGATATAAAATGTATTGAGGTATTGATGTAGAGAAATTAAGTAAATAAGTTACATTGTTTTAGTTAGAAGTCTTTTAGAAGTTACTTATTAGCACAAGTAGGACACAGACATGACATGACACACGGATGGTGCACGACGAGTACATCCAAAGTAATAACATTAACTAATAAGTGTTATATTATCAAGAAAAATCGAGATGGGAGTCTTTAAGTTTATAACTGGTAAGGCCAAATAACGTGGCAAAAAGACAATGAGATGTGGAGCGACATTAAAAATCACTAATAGACATGTCCAACTAATTAATATAACATAACGTTGGGTCAAAATTGTACTTGTCGTCAAAATGAACAGTTTTGGCGCAGTTTATCATTTCCAGCGAGCATCAGCGCATTATGTTCTGAGAAAATGGGAGGGAGTAGGATAAATGGAGGGATTTAGTTTTTCCTATTTGAATGGTTCGCAATGTTGAATGTAACATAACAAATGTGCATGTACATAAGACATAATTATTCCATTCGCAGTCATGTTGGATGGTAAATGGTAATTAAGTGGTTCACAATTTTTAAGTTCAATTTCCAAAGAAGTATGTAGTATGTATTTATGAATATGGGTTAGTGTAAATCCAAGATGTTTTCATTATCTTAATAGACTTGTGTATCAAAATTAAAATTAAAAACTCGTAAAATGTCTTTGTAGATAGTAGATAATCAATAGTTGATAGTATTTGGCTTCAGTCTGGAAAGAAGAATATTTGAAATATATAAAAATCCCACAATTTGGTAATTGCCAGGCAACAAACTCCACAGTCAACAGTTCAACTGTTAAATAATTATGGTGTAAAGAGAAGTGCTAAAATAGACAAAATATGGAGTGGGGATGGAGGGGCAAAAATAAAGAGGTGTGTCAATTGATTGTTACTATGGTTAGTGTTTGTACGATAGAATACAGTAAAGGTTAAACTTTTTCATTCTAAGGAGCCGCACCATTAGCTCGTTATTTTATTCGATAAAAATAAGGGCAGCAGGATTATCAATGATAATTTATCATATGCAACAAAATATAATGAACTCATAATCATTTCTAAGTACGTACCAATTTCAAACTTGCGGAATTTTCGTTGAATACACTAACTCGTCACTCGTGTTAATTTTCATGTTTCTAGATGCGTTCATGTGAGGGTTGAAGGTAACTAGAAAATCAGCGGGGCCGTTAGTTGAAGCAGGTGTTCGCTGAGTTGCATTGCCTTTTGTTAGTGTGTGTGAACTGGACCAATCCTCTCCGGAGAAACAGACGAGATTGATCCCAATCTTATTGAGTTACATCGTCTCCTAGATAAACTTGCTAAACGGGAAGGAGCCAAGATGTCGACTCCCGTTACAGCGCAGCTGATATTGGTACAAGGAGATGGTAGTTTTCAGCCTATAATCGAACTTGAGGACAACAACGTAAGTCCTAACTTAGTGGTATGGTATATTAGCAAATTTAGAGGGACAGATAAACAAATTGATAAATCATTTTATGTTTATATAGCGCTCCATAGGACGAGCTCAAAATTGTGACATCATCTGGGGTTCTCTACAAATATCCAGGAAACATGCCACATTAGAATACTTACGACCCAAGTGGTACATTCGTGATACTGTAAGCACGCTCATTGATACATCTTGTTGTTCAATCTCCAGAATGAGAATTGCTGAGTTAGATGAAAATATTTACTTATCTAGAGTACAAATGGTCTATCAGTCAATAACGTAAAACTGGTGAAAGGAGAATTATTTCCCCTTAAGGATTCGGATATCATTAGTTTCATTCCCACCGGAGCCGTTCGGTACCGATTTCGGTATATCGTACCTACATCCCCGCCCAGGGGGGCGGTTCCTCCTCCCCGAACACTACCTAGGGCAGTCTCTCCTCAACCTGGAACTTCTCATGCCGCGCAAGCGCTAGGATCAACTTCAATACGTTTCAATCTGCCCCGAGCAGAAATATTCAATGACACTAATGCTCCAGGTGAACAGCGATCAGTGGAACTAATAGGAAGCAGTAGTAGTGCTGGCGACTCAGATGACAGTAATCATAGTGAAAGCCTGCTCAGTTTAGATCCTCACGAGGACAATTTTTTTAACTTCAGCGGGGATGAGAATCTCCATTCGCCCGACGTAGTAGATGCTGACTCTGATAACGCAAGTTCGGGACCGTCGGTTTCTAAGCGGAAACTTAAAACGGATTCTTCATCGTACGAACAGTATTTGGCGTTTTGTTTATTATTGGCCTTGAAGGTGTAGCTAACTTAATATTTTCATGTTTTGCAGAGACGAAAGCGAAGCCCGATTAGATCGTAAAAAGAAGCGTTATCGTCCTGTCGTATTGGATGACGACGGGTCGCTTGGATTGGATTCCTCTAGCAAGTCTGACAGTCACGACAGTTCTAATTTCAAAACGCTTCGATGTCCTCAGTTTCTCACGGAAGACCAAATAAACAAGTGTGATGATGCCGAAATGCTTAAGAGCCATTTACGTGAATGTATGACGAAACTGAAAACCACAGAGGTCCACCTTAAAAGTATCGAATGTGAGCGGGCTATGGAACGCGAGGATTACAGAAGAAAAGAACATGACGTTCGATCCGTGAACGCTGCCTTTAAGGAGGAGACATATAAGAAAATAATGGAACTGATGGAGTCCGAGCTGAGTTGTGTCGTTTGTAACGAAGTTTATATTCAGGTAAGGATTGACATGTTTTAATCGGCGAAAGTGAAAGTATCGTAAAATAAAATGTACCTGCGTCAAATAGATAAATCGATTTATTCTATTAAGAAAAAGTGTCAACTGATTCAGGCTTGAGTATTAATTTCTAAATTTTATAAATAGGCAACGGTAATTGACTGTGGTCATACTTTTTGCCACTTCTGCATTAACGAGTGGGCTCGAAAGAAAGCAGAGTGCCCCATCTGTAGAAAGTCGTTTCGCAACAGATCTCGCCACATAGAAATGGAAAACTTCATCTCGAGAATATTTGACTCATTCTCGGCCGAAATTGCGGAAAAACGCAAGGTAAGTATAAAGGAGAGAGAAGAACAAGCCAAAAAAGCGATAGAGGATGCTCGAGCAGCAGCAACGGAGAATGCAAGAGAACGTACAATTGGTGGCAGGCCGGTCATAGCCGGACTACAGTTTGCTGGTGACCACTATATGGACTTTTTAGCAGAGTTGCACCAAATTAACGAGATACTAGGTCCACGAGCTGGTCGTGGAGGCGCTGGAACTAATGCAGAACGCCGTAGAAGTAAGTGAAGGCTTTTATAGATACTGTGTTTCTAGTTCCTATTAAATATTACTTGTTCCTTAAAAGTACCTTTTGTTTCACAAGGTGCCAGAATTCAAGATCGGGTAATAGATGCTGTTGTCGCTGGTGCCGCGTCGGCAAGTGCAGCCAGTGGTCTTCCTGCTCAAGGCGTTGCCGCCGCCGTTCGTGGGCGTCACATTCGTGGTCGTGGTAGAACTAACGCAAATGCTGCAGGTGCTGCGAATGCAACGGGTGCCCCAGCTGGTGTAGGTCCCACACTGCCATCGCCAATGGCTTTCTCCGTGACCCGTAATGCCGCTGCGGCCGCAGCCAATAACGCTACCGCTAGGATTCCAGTGGTTACTTTAAATGACTCTACAGATGACGTACCCGGCGGTGGCATGCGATTCCTTCCTAATCAGTTTTTGAACTGTAAGTTACAAGTTACTTATAAATTATCACTTTAAATACTTTACTTTAACTTTATCATTATAAATACTTTTTATTTTGCACTTTTTTGAAATATCTGCGTATGATGATGATATACTCTTAGGGTTCTATTGATCTGATCCTCCGGTTCTGTTTTTCCTCCCATTTTGTTGTGTCTGTGTCTCTAGATGTTCGTCAAATTCCCATCCCACAAATGAACATTCTGGGCTCTAGGGGCGGTAACGGAGCAGCTGGCAGTCCTAATAACTAATTTTCTTAATTACAGTAATTTATGATTAATATTAATCTCGATGTAACAGTAAAATGTATATAATAGCCTTTTTCTTTATAAGAGGTTGTGTCGTCCCGCCATGACGCGTCATCGTCTTCGCCGTTTTACTGATGTATTTCCCCGTATGATCACATTGGTCTCGTATATTAGTTTTCAAATGTTTATAAGAGCTCGAATTAGTATTGAAAACATATTTGAGCGGCAGCACCACCACTGTCTAGTTTTTGAGTAATGTAAATTGTAACAAAACAAATATTTTATGGAAATCACGTTTGTCTGCTTGTACTTTTACCATCACGTAGCTAAAAATATTTACTTTTTTCATGTCTTTTTGTTTGTACTGTTGTGCTCAACGAGGCTCTAATGACCCTTATCCCCTATGTCTGTACTACTAATACAAAATACAATTTAGTTTTGCGAAACAAACATTATGTGCTACGTACGCACGCATGGTCATTTTTATAGTTAATTTCTTACGTAAATTCAGAAAAGTATAAGTTGCATGAGTTTCATTATCGTGTCACACTATCATGGAAAAAAAATGTTCAAATATACTCATGCGTTACTATTGCAGTAACGGCGATGATCTTACTATTGCGTGATTGCGAATGAGTAAAATTGTAAAATGTGTATATACTAAAAGTGAAATGAATTGTCTGTATGTATTGTTGGTTCTTGCTAATCGTACATGTTATAAGTTATAGGTTAAAAGTGAAAAATACACTTAATCATGAAAGTAACTCCATTTGTAGTGTCTATTCAATTTTTCCTGTTATTAATTGCTTAATTTATTGCGTTCTATACAAAAATCGGAATAAAAATAGGTAAGACAAAGGTAAAAAGCACGAACGTTATGAAACAGTCAAGTGAAACCAAAAGTTATCGTTCTTTTTTTGCCAAGATTTTTTTAGCCAGTAAAGTAATTGTAAAGTAAAAGTACTCGGAAGTCTTAAAATATTACTACTGTAATAAAATTTAAGGACTATGAATTTTGAAAAATAAATGAAAGTGTGACAATGCATGGATTTATGATGCGGTTTGGCCATCATCTCAAAATATTAAAAAAGACTATTTTAATTTTTTTAAGATTTATTCATTTTTTTCTCCAAAAAAATCTCTTTACTTCATCATATCATCATCGGTATAATGTATATTTTTGGTTTATAAACAACACAGCATACGTTCACAACAAAATATTATTTATTCGCAATAATAAGTATTTGAGGGACCATGATAATGAATATGACTAGAGATAAAAACAGCCTAACATAAAGGTAGGTAAAGTGTATAGTAAATGGAACATTGTTTGCATTTTATGCTGTAGAAATAACAGCAATAGGAATTACACTAATTATAATAAACCTGGAATTTCTTGTTTAGTAAAACAACAATAATAAATTGTTCAATCACACAGTAGTAGTAGTTTTTAAAATAAAAAGTTGACAGTTCTAAGACTCGAATGTATACAGTGTATTTTTTAAAGAAAACATCTAACGGGGGAAATGAGATAAATACATTCTTTCGGAAGACTTGAAATAACGAACTTGTGTTGGGTATACGGGATATATACTTCACAGACTTTGAAATAAAAAATATCACTACATTTTGTATTAATTAATTAATGAAATAGGATATCGTTCAGCAGCGCTATGAGTAGAGAGGAAGTGATCCCTTGCTTTTTACCTGCCACCTGCATGATTCATATTCTTTGAATATACTGGGTTTTGGAAATAGGAGATTAATATGGCAATAATGCCGAAAAACTAGAGACACTACTTAGAAAACCATGATAAAAACAAACTTTAAAAAGCTACTTTGGCATGCTCCAAACCATGTGACCTTTGCGCTTGATCCACTCTGCTCTTCCACAGATTGTGAGTGAGCTACATCGTTCGTTATTTTTGGCTGTGAAATAAGTATTAAGTTGGTGTATCATCTCTGTATCATCATGCAGTCTAGCAGTATGCTGAATTGTGAGAGTACTGACAATGAGAGAGAGAGATAGTCTTAATTACACGAACGACTGACAGTTAGTTTAGTTAAGCAATATACTATCTCCTACACGAAGTATAAAGTTTTTTGATTCTTCAACTTAACTTAATTAACAATAATAACTCTATAATTATTAATCTGATTAATAATCGCAGCAGCGCAGCGTGTATTATATAATTTTTTACATTCGTATGAATGGAGATATAATTATTAAATCTATACTAGTTTAATTGTAACTATTGGTCCTTCTTTGCTTTACTTTTGGAAGATTTACTACTTTTGGGGGAGGATGACGTTTTGGCCTTTCGAGAAGTACCGCCGCTGTTGTTCGATGGGGACGCTTGTCCTCCGTCATTACTGACACTTGACGAAGAATTGGCGTTGTCCCCAGCTCCCTCTAATTGTTTTGGAGATCCATTTTTGGCTGTTGCAGCTTTTTCCTTCTGCTTTTCAGCTAGGCAATAATCAACCGAAATAAAATAAAACTCAATGCTTCCTTATACATAAAACTGATAAAATGACAACTATAAAAAAATAAATACCATTTTTAAATGCCAAAAACTCAAAAATGCTGTGGAGAATGGATACGACGAAGGTCAGTCCTAAAAGGTAGGGATTAGTATCCAGGAAAGCCTCCTTTAATGCATCCTGCTCGTCATCATCCTCCTCCTGTCCGGTCAAAAAGTTAGCGCCGGCTGTCCACTGATTGCGCATGGACTGCGCTGCGTATAATTGCCATTTGAACAGAGACAGGGGTTGAAATGTAATTACAAGTGGGAGTTCCCTGAAATTTTGAAACATCACGTCTTAAAAATCAAAAAAAAATCATGGACATATATAAATAAACGAGTACAAGTTCAACTAACGGTGTGGTGTCGTTCACAGGATAGTATTCCTTTCCCAGATTCCAGTAGTCATTGTAAAAGAGGATGGGCTGATACTTTAGTTCGTTTGGCAGAAATTTGACATACTCATTTAACGGTACCGGCACAGCTCCCATAGTCCACTGGGTCCAGTCTACCACCAGATTTACCGTCAGATTGGGATGCCAATGTGAAATGATCTCAGATGACATGACCTTTGCTTTCTGGTTTAAATAAAAATCCCGTTGTTATAGTATTATGCATAAAAATGAATTTCTATCACCCTTATATTGTAGGTGAGAGCTACCTCTTGTTCCTCAACCGAAGTTGTGGTTTCCCCAGTAAGTAAGTTATGAGTTTTCACATAACGCTTCCGCTTAAACTTGTTAATTCTTCTGGCGGAGTGGAGTGTGAGAGATTTAGAATATAAATGTCGTCTCTGAGGATCAGGGGAAAAGCCACGGGGGACAATGTACGTATGAAGATAAATGGAGCCGTTGTTTTGAACTTGCTGTTTCAGATAAATCAGAGAAAGTTTTAAGATTAAAAAACAGAGGAAACAACTGAAGCAATAATAGTGGTATTTTATTATTAAATTCTTCCAAATAAAAATGCAAAATGCTTTTTGAAGAATGCACTACAAATTGATGATGATAACGATAATAAACAAATGTAATTACGACAGAATTGAAGAACATGCTGCTGAAAGAAATTAAAACTAGGAATAATAAAGATAAAAATTGCAGAAGTGGGCGACGAAGAAACAGTTGAAGCTGATCTACAAAATGAAGGCATCTGTGGATGAGGATGCAGATGTAGGAATAAAAGCTCAATACCTTTGACACTTGGACTTGGGTTGAGTGGACAAATGTTCCATCGCCATTAGGACCATTGTACCAATCCCCGTACACTATTCCATCCTGCTCCCATACCAATTTAGCATTAGAAAAATTTGAAATTCCTTTACTATCTTCAGAGATATATACATACATGTCCTGTAATCGCAAATCAAACAAAGAGTTTATTACAAATTACGAATTGCAAAAATATTTTTTCAACACAACGTGAAACGAACGTTTCGTCGTTTAAAAAATTTTATAATTGATTTAATTGTCTTACTAGTTCCGTGCCGTTGATGAAAACATTGGATGAGGCTAAACTTGCTGGAGCTTGTACTCCTGCCCCACCACCACTACCACCAGACGAAGTGGTCACCGGTGGTTTGGTATTACTCCGCCAAAACGTCATAAGAAAATAGATCATTAGTCCTCGCAGAATTAAGGACTTAACCATAGCCATAAATTTTTCCATGGGAGTGGGTTGATACTGTTCTCGAGCCTGGTCCACTTGTTCGTTGAATGATAACTATTCCACATAAAAGCAAGATTTACGTACAACGAATATTCTTTTGTAGGGTAGTAGTTGTTTACAAAGTGGAGCAAAATTATTTACCTCTTCTTGACCTCCCGGTTCCGCACCACTTGCTTCAGGTGCTTCAGGTTCAATTTCTCGAGCACTTACGCTACTATTAAAGGTGACACGGCGTTTGTGAGGTCCTGCATTTTCCGCCTCCCCAGACGCCGATTCCGGCGCGTTCGTCACGTCCTCAATACGGACCATTTTGGAAATTTGTAATTAAAATTATATCTGTAAGATAAGACAAAATTAATTTTTTACCACAATTACAAATTGAAAAAATGAACTAAATATTTTTACTGTAACCGTCGCACAATAGCGAGTAGAGCAAATATTGTGATAAGCTACAAATACGAATTAGTTTCCTTCCGTGTGCTCTTCTTTACAGACTATAAGATGTAAGATAAGGCATGGCATACGAAATGATAAGTTTAACGTCTAGTGCGACTATGCAACGTGTACTGTCTCTTATTTAGGTACGTTGGTTTGGTACTACTTGGATTGCTCTTCTTAGAACTCTCCTTCTCTTGCCAGCAGCAGCTAATAGTTCTATGTACACTGTAAACCTGTGTAAATTGCGTTCAACGTTAGAACAACATCGTGTTCGAGAATAAGAAAGCAGTACATGGAATGCGTGTGCATTATTTCTTATCCTGGTAGTGTTCCAAAAAATTGGAACATGTCACCTATTGTTTATCATTTGATGCTAACAACCTACAAATCAGTTCAACCTAGCCATTCCATGATTCCATCTCAAATGTTCTAAGATCAAGTTTCTGTGCGTACACATAACATGTTACTTGTTGGTTAATATACATTTGAGCGGGTTGGAATTCGACACCTGCTAACTTGCTTTCATATTGACCTGTAAATATTAACCTATACAAATTACTAGTATATAGTTGATACTAGGTTTCTGTTGTATTCGTATTCTTTAAAGTGAGTTTTGACTTCATCCTTGACCAATCTTAACTTTTAAGTTTTCTACGTCTGACTCGGTAATCATGATGATGATCATAAATGAACGAGTCATTAAATTTTTCATAGCTTAATTCATTTAATTTACCTGAAAACTGTACCTGTAAAACTATTTTTTACAATTTGTATAGCCGGCAAGTAAATCTGCGTTTATTCCTTGTAGTAGTGGTAAGATCTAATAACTTACTTTCATTTATTGTTTATTTCCAGACACCTCACAGATTACTTTAATTTTACATTCAAACATCTACGTAGCAGGTAACATTTTCGAACTCGGAAATTGTCTTGTCAGTTAGTTACTGTTTGTCTAATAATGTCAATGTAGTTTCTTCTATTATCAATTGTCAATGTTCAAAGCACATTTGGCATTTAGTCGATTTTTGACCTTCCGGTATTTCAGTATTTATCCGTTTTAAGCATACAAGATTACACAACTTGCAATCGAACTTTAAAAAGTTTAAATCTCGTTATTCTACAACAACTTAATAAATGCCGCTATTTCACTAAACACTATTAGTGTTTAGTTATTCTTATCGTTTGCCTATCTTATCTCAACCCTTTCCCTCCCACCCTTTCTTTACCCTACACAAATTAGAATATTTCCTGTTTAGTTTCCCGCATATTTAAAAGAAAAAACAACAATAAAAATGCTTAAAATAACGCTTCATAATAATTCTGAACAACTTACCTCTAACTTTTCCTGTCCCATGAAATAAAACACTAAATCTCAGCACAGATCTCTTTCTCGTCCCTAGAGGACTAATCCAACCACCTTTTAACCTCCAAAATCGGGAGTAGTCACTCCAGTCAGCGTTCCAACAAAAAATAGTACACTTTTTCCCCTTTTTGCACTACCAAAACTTATCTATCACAAACAAAAAGAAGAAAAGTCTGGAAGCACCTTTTTTTTCTTTTCGCACTTTTTCCCTGCTGCTCTGCTGCTGCTGTTGTGGATGCCAGCCAAACCCTTTTTTCATTACATTTTCTCTTTCACGCCTTGTATCCTTCTCGTTTCCTCTCCAGAGAGGATTACACTGCAAGCAATACCTTTAATTGGGCACCTCTATCGTTCTCACTTGACTGTATGTCTCCAAAATCTTCGATTTATTTATTATCCTCGTTTCTCCATCCACTTCTTTCCAAAACTAGAAAACCCAACTTCCACCAAACTTTCGACGTGTTAATACTTCTACCATCGACAGATAATCAGGAGAGAATGAAGCTATTTGTGTCGTGTCTTCACCCAACTCTACTGGATTCCTGTTCCTCTAGTAACAAATGAAAGGATTACGAGAGAGGATTACCAATTTCCTTGAAAACTTTGAGCACTCAGCACCACGATATATATTATTGCCTTGGAATGAAACGATGATAGTAATGAATGATGATGATGGTAGCCTTCTTGTTTGAGGGGGAGGATGATGATACGACGACAACGACACTCGGCTTCTTCTTCCTAAACATGGAACAATTCCTTCTCTATTCTATTATGCAACATCAGCAGTGTTGAAGAAGATTCATTACGCTGTATAGTCGGCTCGGCACACGTACATTTTAGGGGGTATTACAACAACTTCATGGTATTCTCGGCATCATCATCTTCTTCTTCATCATCATTCTCCCATCAAAACATCCTTCACGTTCATCGTCATCGTCGTGAGTTTTAGTAGAAGGTGGTTGAACAGGTGTATTCCCGAACGTACGTACACAACGCAACCCCTTTTGATGTCCTTGTTGCTCACGAGATATCGCATGTAGTGTGTTATCCACCGGCGTGGCTCCTTCACAGTTGGCTCCCACGCACAACCCAGAAGAATCTAGATGATGATGATGATGGTGCTCATTTTTCTGTGAACGAAAAAAGCTGAAGGCGCATCAATGGCATATTATTTTACCCTCCCCTCGAATTAAGTTTTTCCATATTTTTCCTCTAGTCAGTTTTGTTGGTAAACACAGCTTTCCGCTCTACCTCGAAACGAACCAAAAAGCCATTTTAGGCAGCTATTGGGCATTCTGGATATCGTGTATTTCGATGGAGAGGAGTTGGAGTGTAAGCCAAAAGCATTAAAACAATAGGCATTCATTATTCCCAAAATCTTCTCCCCGTTTACCAATATACGTAGGTATATGTACAATTGTCACCGTATATAACATGCACTGCTGCAGTAGGTGGGGAGTGGAGAAGTGCGGTATGATGGTTTATTTGTATGCATACTTGCCATTACAGGCGGGGATACGATATAAATAATTGTCATTTGTAATCACATGAATGCGATCCATTAACCCTTTTTTTCTTTTTGTACATTTCCCAAATTCCCATCATAATCTCCATTTTGCTTGTATGCGTGCACATAATAGGAATATTATGAATGCCTCTGCACACAAGAATAGGTACGACCGCAGCAACACGACTGTTGACTGTAGTAGTAAGTAGTAATAGGCGAGAGTTATAACTTTCAACGATGACAATAAACCATTTTTACTGTTTTCATTCACATTTACCATTCCTCTTTCGCTGTGAATCGTATGCTTTCCCATTCACCACGAAATTGGAGCACCACGTTGAGTACGAGTACGATATACAGGGTGGCAACAACAGCAGAGAGAAGTACAACTTAAGGTATATATTGGTTAAATTGGTTTATTATTGGGTCGTGCGGTTCAATCTCGTTATTGCATGGCATTTCTTTTCTCTCGTTTTCATGTGTACGGTTATTTCGGCAAAAAGTTTTCGTGTTCGAAATAGGTACTCTCGAAGACTTGCCCTGTTCCATTGAGAAAGATACATGCATTCACGGACGGGGAAATGGAGTAGGGCCATTAAATGGCATTATGGGGCAATGACAATACCGTAATAACGGCAGCTATGTCGTTAAAATGTAATAATGATATTGAATAATAACAATAAATGATGCATGTATACCCAATACCAAACATTTCAATAATAACTGTAAACTTGTGTATTGCTTGCGATATCATCGGATATTGATGCGAAAGTATATATCAATATGGCGTATTTGGACTAGGTGACATACGTGAAATACGGTTTACTCTTATATTACAGGCACGCGAATATGACACCAGACAAAATAGTATTACTGATTTATGATGAGATGTGTTCAGTTCGGTGCTATTTCGCTATCGCTGTCTTCAAGCCGAAGCATGAACGAATATTAGGTATGATCATTTTCGAGTAATTGTGAGTGGATTTATCCCGTTTTCAGGCATTCCCCGAACTTTTCTTGGATGATTGGTTTAGGGATATGAAAGATGTAAAAAAGAAAAATTCTGGAAATCGCGTAGAACATATGTATAGGTTTATAATTTCCGTCGAGGTATATTATTATCTGTGGTAGTCCGAGCCATGGCCATGTATTGGTATAATATTCTTTCGCCCATTTTTGCCATTAGCATTTCCCATTCATTTTCTTGGCACATTTCTAGGGTTTCGTTCCTAAACTGTTTTCTTCTTATTATTATTATGCCGGTCCGCCTATTACGTACCAAAACCCCACACTAACACCTGTGCTGGTTAAAAGTATTATTATGCATTATGGCTTGCCTGTTGTATAAAATATTCAACAGACATATATAATAGCCGTATCCTTTTCCACGTTTCGTATTATGCGCAGAAAGCCACAGAGTAGCACACAGTGCTCGAGTCTGTAAGTAAGCCCCACCAAACGTAAAGCCATCAAATTGTCATAAGACGCCCTGGGCAATATTATGTACAAGGAGTAAAAAACCGTGTAGCGTTAGTAACGTATCAGTGCAACAGCCCCTATATTTCCCCACACCGAGTAAACTGAAACAACAGAGCAATTGGGGAGAGAGAGAGAGAACGAGTAAAAGAGGGAATATTTTCGATGTGCTGTAAAGCTAGTAAAATGCAATGTACGCTTGAGTTCGTATAATAACAACAATAACGCTGGGATAATGGAATAGGGGTTTTGATAAAAAGTGAATCGCGTTTTTTTCTTTGTGCACTGCGTCTAGTTCGTTGTTCCTACAGGCAGGAGAAAAATCATTCACATTTCTTTCTTCACGTTCCTCACTCAAGATTTCAGGTTTTGTGCTGTGGCACGGTGCACGTTAGGCATGTTTCGTGATACTTTCATGTGAAAACGAACTTAGGAAAACTTGGAAACTCGAGTGCACGCAAAGCTATTGTATAATATCAGAATGTAACTACATGCTCTATTCTCTCTTGCATATTGCATCCATGGTGGTGGTAAAGCAAGCTCTTAGGAAAAAGGCAACGAGAAATACGCAAGAGAACTTTTGCTGTGGAGTCTAAAGGGAAAACAATTTTTTGTAGTCGAAACAGACTTTCCGTCGAAACAATCTCTAAGATTTACTGCATACAAGAACATTCCAGTACTTGTGTGAAACGCAACCAAGTTGGTAATCCGTTTTTACAGTATGACACATCCAAAATGTCTCCCGTGTACTACAACTCCCATACGTTTTTTACCCTGATGCATATATACATATACAGTGTGATTATGAGGGTTTCTCGGGGATTTTTTTTAGAGTCATACGTACTTTCTGGATTATTCTGTACACATGTACATCTTCATAGGAGAGCTGATATGCTCTGTAAAGAAGGAGATTGTACTCACATATTTTCCTCAGTTATATTACCTAAACCTATGCTATCATCATGATCATCATCACGGCCTAGCACAACAGGCGAGCAGGGAACAAAACTGCGCGTTTTTGTTTCTCTCGCTACATATATTTTTGTAATCTTTATCTGTATCATGATCGACTTCGATTCTCTGTGCACAGCCACATTTCATCCTCAATTTTTCTTTTTTTCTTCTCTTTCTCTCTTTCTTCAATTTATCTCTTCCCCTGAAACTTCAAAGCTAGACTCAACTATAGCAGCATAGCATACCACAAGCTTATATGATCTTGATCCTACACAACACGACGGAATAGCTTGGAAAATCCTATCAAAGCGCAACAAGAGGGTTTTCTTGAGAAGCGAATGCACAACACCGTCGTCGTCGTCATCATCATCCCATTCGGAGTTAAATGGAGAGGTAGGTAAGGTAGACAGTCAATACCCCGCATTAAAAGGTGAATATCTACTTTTTATAAGGGAGTTTTCGGTAAATACAACAGCCCAGCGACGACACAGCAGCAGCAGCAGCAAAAAGAGGCGATGTATGATGACGATGATGATGATGATGATGATGACGGTAATGACGACAATGTTGCTTGCTGGGCTCTCTGCTGTTGTGATTGAAAGTGCAACTAAAAAAGGTTCTGAGAGAGGGATGACGACGATGTTTTATGGAATAAATAATAGGTGTACATAGTACTGGTACATTGTACATTGCTTAAAATGTTCTTTCTATATGGAGTTCACCACCACCACACGACGGCGTATCATGAACACACAGACACAAACACACGTACTGTATGTACAAAAATATTTATATGTTTGTGTACATAAGTGTTTATATGTACCAGTTTTAGAGCACACACACAGAGATAGTCTTCTTGGTGTTGTTGGGAAGAAAAAGGTAAAAACTGCATTACACACAGAAAGAATTGACTGGGGTTGTGGGTAGGTCGTCATCGTCAAGTGTGGCAGGCCATGCCATTATAATCATCATCATCATCATCATCCTCATCATGAGAATGAAGCATTCCACCACACTTTTGTAAACTTTGCATGGGCCATTTGCTCACTGCTGGAGAGAGAGAGAGAGAGAGAGAGAGAGAGAGAGAGAGAAACAGAGAACGAGCAAAGTTCTCGGCAAAAAAACTTTGCTAGAGTTCACTTGTTTATTTATTTCTCTCAGTGTGACTAGTAAGTGTAGTAGTTATAATAATGTAATATATTATGTGTGCGCGTAGAAAAGCGTGTAAATGTTTTCCTCATCATGTACGGACTTGGAAGTTAAATGAGGCTTATTTACAGATTAAATTGAAAAATATATCTGGCTGGAAGTTTTTTTTAGCCAAGACAGAGAGAGAAATTAATTAGGTAATCAAAAACACACACATACACTCTCAAGGAAGAATGGCAAGTGCTTACTGCGGTGTGCGTGGAGATTTTTTTTTTCAAGCTGAAGCGTTTTTGAGTAGCATTTAAAGGAATTGTGTTTGGTTCAAACGTGACATTTAAATCGAGAAAATCACGCTTCAAGCGGCGGCTCAATAACAAGTAGGGATATGACCTTGTAAAAGTTAAATTGTTAAAAGCTCAGCTCAAAAAAACATTTTGAATGATCACACACATACATACAAGACAAATTGCAATTAATCCCAAAAAGTGACTTATGTAGGGACATATCATCTCTAATTAAGGCTTAGTGGATCTTTTATTTTGATGACCAGACTTCGTTACAGTGGATTACGGAAGCACCTTCAATCTCCTTTGATAACTGCCCATTGTTCCATTTGCAATAAAACCGAATGTCTCCCATCTGCCTATTGGAGCTATCTGGAACTGTTGTTGTTTGTGTTTTTTACTCCTGCTGCTCCTGCTGCTGACAGGAATTGTGAAAACAGAGGAGAAACAGGATAACAGCGCAAACTCCTCCATATATACATCATTCTCATTCTTCTTCCCATATGTACTCCTCCAATTGACTCCACACATTTCCACCATATATACACACACCAGAAGCTCCCCTCCACTTTTACATGAATGAAGTGTCTGTGTGTGTGCCGTTCATTGAGATATTTTCTTTCCAAAAACAGAACGAAAATTGTAGGCAGCAGCAGACGACGATCATCCTTTCATCATCGTCGTCGTCGACGACATCATTCATACAGTCAGTCTCTCTCCCTCTCAAGAGAACGACAAGCAGAGAGAGATCTAGACAAGTGGGAAAGGGAGATGATTTACCCGACAAGACAAACAACAACAGAGGACACGATGAGACTGTTGCTGTGATGATTATGATGAGAATCATCATCATCTTGATGACGATGGCATATGACATGTAGTAGAGCAGTAGCTGAAAGTTGAGAGCATTAAAGTAAATTGACAGTCAATCTAGATACAGTGCAAATTACCATTAAATTGCGAACAGTTTCAAGAAGGCTGACTCTGTAAAAAATAAATTATCGTGTCCCTCGCCTCGTTTAATAAACTGTGATGTTCTAACTGCACTAATGCTAACTACTCGTAGTTGAGTACGTCTGCACCAGCTAAATATACGGTTCTTCTTTTGAAATAAATTGTTGACCTTAAAATTAATTACCCCTGTTGATTATCTCCCTCTCACTGTTCGTGGAATCGTGCTTGATGTTAATAATTTCTTGTATGTAAGTAGCTGTATCGATCTGTGAGTGAACGAGTTCATCGTTTTTTTAAATGACAAAATAAAGATGTTTTTAACCTTTTTTTTATATCTGGTGACTACTGCTGTTTGGGATGCTCCTTTCTGCATTTTTATGAGTTGCATAAAAAAAGTAAATAGACTCGTTTAAAAAAACGTTAAAAGTTAATAACAATATAACTTTTTCTGAAAGAGATTGCGGGGTATTGTCACCCGTTTTGAAATATTGATATTTTCGCTGCCTACTTTACATAAAAAGTGCCTTTCGAATTTTTCGCCGTTTTTTTATGATTATGAGATGCACATGCCACACTATTTTTTACTGCTACGTGCACCACCGTTACAAATTATACAGGTAATTGACGACAAGTTGTGGAATGGGAGTGAACGGGTGGATAAATCAGAGTGGGGCAGTAGAGAAATGGCCTTAAATGGGAAGCGAGGTTTGCCAGTGATTTATGGAAAATCAGATGGGAGCGACGATAAAGTGACAATATTGATAACTGACGGTTAAAAGTTGAAGTTTGGCAGGAGGAAAGCTAAATGAAATTGGATCTAAAGCTAGAGAGAGTGATCAATGCCAAAGATAAACACGTACGAGCGTACCCTACCTGCCTGCAGAGAACAATTGAATTGGTAAGTATCCGGTTTAATTTATTCTTTAAAATTGTTTTTATTCTTGGCAGCATCACACGTTTAGGTAGCCTCGTTAACGTGGTAGTAAGCACCATTCTAGAAATGAGTTTATCTCGATCGTCCATTCGGTCGATAATATATTTGTCATAATAATTGCATTTATGAATATTGAACGGTCACTGACTATTTCTTTTATTGCAATAACGTTTTGAGTCACCTAAGAGCGTTCCCAGAAATAAAGAGAGAAAAAAACAAGTAATCAAAACTGGCGATAACATTGCATTGACAAAATATTAAGGAAAATGGTCTTAACTACACCCTTTTTAGAAATTCTTACAAAAGCATTCTTTTGCTCACGTATAGCGTATTGCAATTTATTGCAATGCAATTCGCAATATTTGCATGTAGGCGCCGTCAAACTCCCTACAAAAGTTTTCGTGCAAACAATGCTTTTTTTTGCTCACGTATAGCGTATTGCAATTTATTGCAATGCAATTCGCAATATTTGCATGTAGGCGCCGTCAAACTCCCTACAAAAGTTTTCGTGCAAACAATGCGAGAATGAGAATCTCGCTCATATGTGGTTACATATTGCTCCTTGCGAGCCATATCCAACTTTGTAAATGTTTACACGTTTCCTCCTAAAACTTTTTTTTCTGTGATTACGCAATAATAAGGGTAACAACAGGCGATATAATAGTGCAAAATTTTATAATCATCATTCATCATCATCCTACTTTTGATGATACGTACGTGTGAGTGTGTGTTTGAAGCGGAGCAAGGGGCGATGATGATGATGACGTAAAAAAGATATGAACTATCAACAGCTATTATTCTCACGCAATGGCGTGGTGCCCTGTATATAAAATTGATCCTGGCGACTGACTGGTGATGGTGATGATGATTCATTTCGCCAAGCTACTACTGTGATACTTACTACTACTGCTCCACTCTAAATATTAAAATTGCAATAAAATTGGCAATGATGGCGACGGGTGACTTGATTTACATGTTTTAATCCCTTTGTTCTAAACAGAGAGTGAGTGCCACCCTCTCGCTGTATATCTCTTTTTTCAATAATTGATTCCCTCTAAGTTTTTTTTTGACAATGACAGCTACATCATTTGGAATGTCACGTTATGCCAGGCGTATTGGTTGTCGTGTGGCAAAATGGGGAGGGGGCGCCACGGCACGGTAGAGATGATGAGGACGACGATGACGATGATGATCATGATGATAGCATACATCACAATGCGACGCAATCTCCGGCAAAAAAGTGCCTATAAAATCTCTGCCTTATTGATCCTCTTCCATCAAACAACGAAACCACGACGACGTGTTTCTTCTTAAACGTTCAATTTTATTGCAATTTCTTGCAACAGAAAAAAAGAGAAGACCTTGCATGGTTGCCGAGATCCAAGATTACCTAAATATTCTTCCTTCGCGTCAGCACCATCAAAACGACATGCGGTATATATGTGATGGTGGTGGTGTGGCGTGGCGAATTCAATTGTTGTAAATATTTTTTTTAGCATCGTCGCCTTTACCTTGACATGGTATTTTGCTATTACCTCGGTTTACACACAGATCTTGGCAAGATCTTTTTATTTAAATCACAATTCGAATGCACTCGCTGAATTTTAAAACACATAAAATATGAATACATATTATTATCCTGATCATCGTCACATTTTTTGTAAGAATCAATAAATTAACAGGAAAAAATATGCGCTGCAACGTGGAGATCATGCCGATTTGTCGATCAGAAAACTTGAAAGTATCAACTCTGAAAAAGTGTAATAATTTCTTTGAAAAATTTTATGGGCCGTGCATCCATATACGTACTACGTACACACACACACAATGTGTATTTAAGAGAGGNACACACACACAATGTGTATTTAAGAGAGGCTACAATGATAATAATAATAATAAGCAGGCAAAGACGAAAAAAGAGATTACATTTCTGTTGAGTTGTCTTCCTCAATACCATTTTATGGTATTATATGATCGTCATCCTCATCATCATTATTGTACACACGAAACGAACCTGTATTCATTTCATACCTGCGGTATGCGTTACTTGAGCTTTGCATTCATAAAAATAAATATTGTCTAGTTTTTTTTTGTCATTTTCCATTCATTATGTAAAAAGTGGTGATCCATTAACCATTTTTGTTATCGTTCCTCTCAACTCGCAGTAACGCACTGGTTGCCGCAGAATGCTCCATGCGAGCACACACACTCACACACACATTGCACTCCTGTTGACTAACTTGACTGGTGTTTTCCTGGTTGTCTGTTTAGTTTTATGTAATATTTTGAATTCTTTTCTTTAAACAGCTTCAAGCATTTAAAGCAGTGAACAAACGTGTTTTTATGATTATTGTTGTTATTGGACAGGTAAAATTGTGATGATGAAGTATGTATATATTCTGTTGACTAACTTGACTGGTGTTTTCCTGGTTGTCTGTTTAGTTTTATGTAATATTTTGAATGGCTGTCGTTAAAAAGGTAAACCAAAATGAAAGAGAAATAAAAATAATCATAATAATATTTACTGATTTTTATGTCATAATTAGTATTGCACACGGGGGATACTGGTGGTGGTGGTGGTATATGACGGTTCTTTTTTTCCTCTCCTTCTGCGCGATGACAGTTTCATTACTACTCGTGCTCGATTCTTTAAACAGCTTCAAGCATTTAAAGCAGTGAACAAACGTGTTTTTATGATTATTGTTGTTATTGGACAGGTAAAATTGTGATGATGAAGTATATGTATATATCGCGCATTACATTTTTATGCAACTTCCTGTAATATACTCCACGTTTCCCTATAGGCAGGGGACATTATTACCGAACGTAGAGAGATGAATACAATTTTATATTTGTCGACACACACAGTGAGAGATCCCTGGTTCTTGTGGCTTGATGAGAGGCCGACGATGACGACGATGATGATGATGATGCACATCTTAATGAACTACATAGTTTGATGGACGCATGCAATGCAAACATTAGCTGAGCAAATATTATAACTCCAACGACAATTTTGCTTTTATGATAACAAACGTTGGAAAGCAATTAGTTGAAAATGGTGACCTGATAGGGGGGCCGTTCCCCGAGGACGAATCCAGTTTTGTGCACGAGAAAAGAAGGAAAGCATGCTGTTCCGTACAGGTTGCGAGCAACATGCTACGCAGAAAAAACAATTTATTCCTTTATATATGGACAAACCCTTAAATGAGAACACAAGCTGTTAAAAATAAGTTATGTCTATTTGGTTATTACAATTACGACGACGACGATGATGCTGAACAAGCTATCAGAAAGGCGCATTATCCGCTCATTGTCATTATCGATGTGAGAATCGCCTCGGTCAGCATCAGCAGCAGCAGAGAGTCATCAGTCATCATCATCATCATTCTCGAAAACATGTGTGCCATCAGCCTCATATTACGATCAAGTTCCACCCGTTGACCTCTAACCACACCAAACCACTTACTGTCACTTTTCCTCAGCCATTAAGTACGCACAAACATGTTACATGGCCTGTTGTTTATAAATTATTGTGTATTATCGTTATTATTTTAAAATGAAGCATTTTATTATTATAGCCAAACGTCGAGAGAGTGTCTCCTCTGTTGTTCAACTGCCATCCGTTCAAAAGGTCTAAAAGTGATCTAAATAGCAGGGCAATATAATATCACATTATCTGATTTACTCTGCTGGACATCCATTATGATGACCAACAAGAGAGAAGAGAGAGAGAGAGAGAGCGATGGTGACGTGGACATGGACGATGAACGTGATTGTATATATGTGACCTGGTCGATTTTTTTTATCAGGAGAGCTACAGGCTACAACAGCGCAGCGTATACCTAAAAAAACGTAGCGAGTGCACTACGCGGAGTGCGGAGGAAACTTGAGTTTGTGATTTCATTCAGTTAATTTAAACTTCATTCACAACAACAGCGAAGTAAAAATATGCTTTTTAGTAGATGCTGGCGTGGCAGGGAGAATAAAGCGATCAGGCTGATACATAAATAAATAAAAAAAGGCTAAACAGAAAAAAATAGTGTGGTGGTGCTTG
Source organism: Callyntrura sp. NNG-2020 (assembly GCA_027744055.1). Taxonomy (NCBI): domain Eukaryota; kingdom Metazoa; phylum Arthropoda; class Collembola; order Entomobryomorpha; family Paronellidae; genus Callyntrura; species Callyntrura sp. NNG-2020. The sequence continues at coordinate 2,277 of JAHZNE010000299.1, read as the reverse complement.
TCGCTGCTTATATTGGCTTGGCTGCTACTTGGAATCACGACATTTTACTTGCCATGCTGTGTGTGAGAGCCGAGCTGTTATCATGAATTAAATCTGCAGTACTTGCATTTATGGCTACATTATTTGCGAAGTTAATAGTTTATTAGCGTTTTGCTTTTGCTAGGAGCTACTAGTCGCCCAGCACTAAATGATTTTCGTTTTTGTGTGTGGCAGCAAGAGTAGTGGAGTCAGTCATTTTTTGATTATATTGCACTCCTAAAGTTTTATGCTTAATATTGTAGAGTAAACATTATTGGAATAGCGAAACCTGCAAAAATGCTGTTGACTGTTTCCTAAACACGATAACGAAGTAATAAGCATACCGTAAATTCTTAAATAATCGCCGGAGAGAAAACTACCAAAAGTTTCCTCCCAAACCCGATTATAAACTGGAGGTGTAAAACTGGCGGACGCGGTTTATAAATCAGGCCGGTGGAAAATTTGGTGTTTTAAGGTGTGCATACATTTTCCCTTGCGTTACTATAAAACTTAAAATTCTAACACCACCTAAATTTTAAATAATCCCAACGAGTTGACCTCGATTAACTTAAAATCAGGTAAAGGTCAACACAAACTCCATTTCGCCGATGATATCCTCTCGACGTGCCAAACCCGCCTTGCCTGGCTCCTCCCGGTAGAGCTCTCTAGTCTCGTTATTTATTTACGCTTGACTTGACATATTATGACGATGATGATGATGCTGACGCTGCTGGTACAGCATACCACATTACACGGCTGTTTATGCTGTGGTGCATACATCATTGAACAAAAAAGTTTAATCTTGATCTCCTGATGTTGTTATAAAATTTGCATAGGTCCTTCCTAATGAATGAATGACTGATTTATATATATTTTTTTACTCCGGCCACGCACGTCGCATACACACAACACACACACTCACCACATTCCATGTTCATTTCTCGCTGTTTTATTCTACAAAAAAATCAAGGAAATAAACCACAGAATATGAAGGAAAAGGACGGCTGTATACTTTACACACAGCTGCTACCAAGCTCCAAACAATCGTGTCATTTCGTTTCTTCATCTGCTCCCAAGCCGGGCTCTCATTGTTAGTTTTATTGTTAATCAGCTTTGCCTTAACTGTAGGTATGCCATACATCGTTTACAAAGCTACCTCCTTCTGGTCTTTTCATTTACCAAAGCGAGTAAATATGAACGTTAAAGGGGGAAAAATGCCCAGAGTTCATTTTTCATTCGCCGTCACACACATTCCTCTCTGCTCATTCAATTAGGACTAACCTCGCGCTATAATATTCGTTTCGTATTTATCGTCCTCATCATCATCGTCGTCGTCCTCCCTCTGGTCGTTTTTGTTCGTGACAGATAGTTGATTATCCTTATCGCGCGCGACCAGACCACCACTGTGCATAATTCATCCGGTGATTTGAATCTCGTTGGTAATCTCAATTGACAGCAAGCGAATATAACCCTGTAAAAACAAGTAGCTAACTGCCAAGTCAATTAATTCCATTTTTCCGTTTTGATTACAACATTTTTTGTGCGTTGCATGAACTCGCCAAGAGCTCAAGTATGATTGAACTTGTGCTCTCTCTCCCTCTCTCTCAAATTCTCCAAATATTTTTGTTTCTGACACACACAACAACAAATTACTTGAATAATAATCAACAGAAAAATAGAGTTTCATATTTTAAATGCTTCCCTGTCCCTCTCTCTCTCTCTTCTCTCTTGACAGGAGGGCAAGTGAAATTGGTTTGTAGTACATATAAATATACATGAACATTGAACATTTATGAGCTTAAGCCCCTACAGGTTATCAGGTCACTTTATGCGGAGGTGGATGGTGAGGATTATGGCGAGGATAACGAGAGTAGCAACACCAAATATTCCTGTTAACTCTCCAGTTGTTAAGTGTGTTTACTGTTTCCCTGTTTCATGTTAAGTGGAGCTGATAACAAATATTCAGAGCGTCTCTCTCTCTCTCTCTCGCTTTAATCCTTTTATGAAGGGGGTAACATCCTTCTTTATTTAAAAATGAAAGTTTTGAATAAAATAAAGCTAACGCCTTATATCTTCTTTTTTTACATGAATCCAAGCGTGTCTCTACTACTTACGGTTACGAGATACGAGAGTAACGAGAGGAGAGGTACAAATACCTAAATGGTGTTACTGATTTTTTTGAGTGGAATTGAATTTACTTTTCGTGTTTCTACCCAAATTGTTCCGGATATTAGCATTTAATCCCTTCTAAAAATGGAG